>BROG01000223.1:0-175000 GCA_030159075.1 Atrina japonica | reverse complement strand
TGAATTATGATAGAAATATTTCTAGTACTAATATGCATTTTTGATATTAAAGAAAGCAAGATATACGGACTTATCATCTCTTTGCCATTTGATAAACTTACAATATCGCTTAAGTCGCATTTTCGTTGGTCGAAAATGACACACCTACGAGATATTCACCATCACCTCATAATGGAGGCGTTAAATTCGCTACGTGACATATCCCAAAATTGAGCGATGAGAGATCGGGATGGGGTCAGGCGCCATGAGAGAGTATCAATATCTTGGCAACACCGAAATATGTAAAGAAATATGCAGCAGCGACGTACGGATCTCTTGAAAAAAAAAACAGAAATGGCAATAGGTGTCCAGGAGGAAGGAAGATACTTTACTGACCCGTATAACCATTCGCAAGTCCATAGCTGGTTGAGTAAAACCAAGATAAAAAGATATACACTATCGCCACAACTTTAGAAAATGAAATGTTACATGACTTCAATCGTTGCCTTTTGTTGAGAAAGATTCACTGGAGAAAAAAAATTTATTTAGTTCGACGGGGAACCATCAATTGCTTTGAATTTACAAATACGAACTCACCAATTTGTCTAACGTTTTCAATAACATGAAAGCTTCCGTCAATAATGCAATTTGCGCCAAGGTAATTGTATAACTTGTACCTCAAACACTCTTTACAAATCGCGTGTCCGCAAGGAAGACGCATTATAGGGTTTGAATTAAAGTCAAACATTTCTTCACATTCGGGGCAAATGCCGTTGTCATGCAGGTTGTTCGTCAAATGATCTTGTGACATATAATCCGGAACAGACCACCATTGTTGGTTTTGTGAGCTGTAGTATGATGCAGTATAAAAAGCACCCGTTTGGTCTTGTTCAGTTGGTAGTGATCTGCTTTGAGTGAATCTGAGTGAATCACGGTGGCTCAGAAAAGTGTTCAAACTGGATCCAACTGTGTTTACAGTGGAAGTAAGTTGTGTATGATCCCCTGATCTACCAGTTTCAAAAGAAGAGTTAGAATTCGTTGTTTCCATGGGTTCTGTAGTATTTGATGTACTGCCAATAGACAAATTTATCGAACCATGTGGATCTGTAAAACATACACAATAGCTAACAGTATACACATTTTAGTATCAAACTTACATAGATAAAAAAAATCTCAGATACCTAGGTATGAATCTTTAGGATGTCTAGGATACATATAAAAATCCGGTGAACATTGGACACATTCGGACCTCTTGAAATCCAGAGGTGGGATCAAGTGCTTTGAGTTTAAACATCCCCTGTTGTTCTTTGCCGATTTCGATTGATATACTATGGTACTTATCTTGTATTAAATTAATATGGACGGCGGAAAATTATACAAATACAAAATTTATAATCTGATGATATCAAGGTACAATATATATATATATATATATATATATATATATATATATATATATATATATATATATATATATATATATATATATATATATATATATATATATATATAATTTATTGCAATAAAATGTAATTACCAAACTACAATAAATGACTGACATTTAGAAAGTTAAATACAAAAAAAAAACAAAAAAAACAGCTGACGTACCATTTATTACGGTGTGTTTGAAAACATGTCTGCGTCTGTCAATCGGACAAAAAACAGCTTGATAACCGGTTTCCTTTGAAAGTTCTTTTAAACAAACGTTGCAAATGGTATGACCACACGGGAATATCCTCGGAGTATTCCGGTCATTGTTGTAATTTTCCATACATACTGGACAACGGTGATCGTTTTCGATGTAGAATGTTATATTTTCACCCGATATTGATTCACAGAATGACAACCACGACGGTACTCGAATGATATTTGAACTCTCATTTTCATTATCAGAGTTTTGAGTGGACCAATGCGGTATATCGGAATCTACTGTAGATGAAAGAGGTAATGAATCCCGGCGAACAATTCCAAAGTGGAAATCTAAATGATGGCGGGGCTTTCTCCAACACCCACCCATTGTAGCAGAATGAAGGTCACCTTGTGAAATAAAATGAAAAAATGAATAAAATTGGTGTTGTTTTATTGATAACATTTTGTGAAATTATACCATGTGACATTTGACATGTAAAATATATCATTATACGAAAAACAGTAAAACACTCAATATTCACAAATTTTCGGCCCCTTGGCCTTTATCAAGTGAATGACTACAATATGTATATTAGTAACATAGTATTAAGTCTGCGCAATACACAGCTTCATGACCATACGAAATAAGCGTGTTTAATTTCTGAAAATTGATTGTTTCACTGTCTTTTTCGTATAACTATACTTCCCTTTGAAGGACATTGAATTGTATTGGATTTATTTATATAATTATATATTTTTTGAATTTTGAATGCTATTTTACGACCAACTTTACAAATTTTCAGTTATATGGTGGCGTCCAGTTTTTAATGGTGGAGGAGAGAACCCGGTTGTAATGTACCCGGGAAGAGACCTCCTTAAGTAAACTGGCAAACTTTCTCACAAAAATCAGCTGAAGTTCCAGCGGGACACGAACCTGTGCTGAGAGAAAGTGAGAGACTTCATGATTTAAAGAGCGATGCTCTAACCACTTGACCACGGGCCCCCCAATATATCATTATAAGTCGAAAGTAGTCTTAGTAGTAATAACGTGATTAGTCAAACTTTAGTGGAATGAATATAAATTACAAATGTTTTATTCATTCCATATAGTTTATTTGAATATGCAAAAGCATCATTTTTAGATAATGGTAGTTTCATGTTTTAAAAAAAGGATATAACATTGTGTCTAAAATTTAAAGCAAGTTAAGTATAATTATGCTTTACTTTGTCTGAAACCCCATATCATAAATAGAAACCAGTGTTTTAAACATAGTTCATTTCAAATGAAACCCAGAATCGTAAAAAGAAACAACTGTTTTAAACAAGCTTGCTTAAAGTGAAATCCAGAAATCGTGAAGTGAAACCAGTGTTTTAAACAAGCTTTCTTAAAGCGAAATAAAGAAATCGTAAATAGAAACCAGTGTTTAAAACTGTTTTACTTCGTATGAAACCTAGATATCGTAAAGTGAAATCATTTGTTTTAAACAAGCTTACGTCATGTGAAATCCAGAAATCGTAAATAGAAACCAGTGTTTTAAACTTTATTTACGTCGTATGAAACACAGAAATCGCAAACAGAAACCAGTGTTTAAAACATTCTTACTTCATATGAAATAAAGAAATCGCAAACAGAAACCAGTGTTTTAAACTTGATTCACTTCTGATGAAACCCAGAAATCCTAAATAGAAACCAGTCTTTTAAACATGCTTACTTCATATGAAGGCCCAAAATCGTGTCGTGTGAAATCCAGAAATCGTGAAGACAAACCGGTGTTTTAAACCTATTTACTTCGTATGAAATTGAGAAATCGTAAATAGAAACCAGTGTTTTAAACTTGATTTACTTCATATGAAACACAGAAATCGCAAACAGAAACCAGTGTTTTAAACATTCTTACTTCGTATGAAACCCAGAAATCGCAAAGAGAAACCAGTTTTTTCAACGTGATGATACCCATAAATCGTAAATAGAAACCAGTCTTTTAAACACGCTTACTTCGTTTGAAAGCCAAAAATCGTAAATTGCAACCAGTTCTTCTTTGTATGAAACCCAGGGATTGCAAAGAGAAACCAGTGCTAATATGTTTACTTCGTATGGTACCCAGTAATCGTAAATAAAGTGAAGTGAAACCAGTGTTTTAAACCAGTTTTACTTCGTATGAAACCTAGAAATGGCAAAGAAAAACCAGTGTTTTAAACTTATTTACTTCATATGAAACCTTGAAATGGCAAAGAAAACCATTGTTTTAAACTTATTTACTTTATATTAAACCTAGAAATGGCAAAGAGAAACCAAACCAGTGTTTTAAACTTGATTTACTTCTGATAATACCCAGAAATCGTAAATAGAAACCAGTTTTAAGCTTTTAAACATGCTCACTTCGTATGAAAGCCCAAAACCGTAAAGTGAAACCAGTGTTTTAAACCAGTTTTACTTCGTATAGATCCCAGAGATCGCAAACAGAAACCAGTGTTTTAAACCAAATTTTAGGTCGTATGAAACCCAGAGGTCGCAAACAGAAACCAGTGTTTTAAACATTCATACTTCGTATGAAACCCAGAAATCGTAAAGAGAAATCAGTTTTTTATACAAGTTTGTCAGAGGTAAAATGTACATGGGGAGGTCTAAAGTTAATAGAACTAAGTGTAATTAGCATAAGAAAATAGGTAATTGTACAAGGAACAAAATTATTACAAAAATGTTTATGCAAAACAAACTTTTGTCTACACATAAAAAGAAAACGGGTACAACATAAAATATCATCAAACATTAATTATTTACCGTTTGTAACTTGGCAAACTGGGCGAACGTATAAATCTGAGATAAATGACCTTTAACCTTGACCTAGTCACATACTATCTACATTCCCTAACAAAAATTCTACAGTAAACTACAGTGAAACTTGTATATAACGACCTCTTAATAGGGACACAAAGAAAACCGGCCTTTATAGGGAGGTGGTCTTTATAGGGAGGTTGATTTGTACACAAATGGTACTATCAGGGACAGTCAAAAACGGCCAGGTGGTCTTTATACAGAGGTAGTCGTTAAAGAAGGTTTTACTGTATAGTTTATTATATTTTACTATACTCCAAACTATATATTTAGTATAGAAAGTCATAGTTTTACTATAGAAAACTACTATAGTACTACTATAGTACTTCCAGAACATTTAAGACGGAGACATTTAAGGATTGTCTTTCATATTTTGAAAAACATGGAATATACATGCAATGGTTCATGGAAAAAAAAATTCTGTGCAGCACTTTTTTCCATGAGACATTGCATGTATATTCCAGGTTTTCAAAAAGATGAGAAACAATTCTTATATTGATATAATTATAAATTACCATTTTCAGTGAATCTGTAGTTATCTGGATACGAAATTCTTTTTAATTAACTTTGCGGGTGGGGAGGTTTTCATATGACGTAACAGCTGAATAGCTGTGTGTCAAGCATTGAATATACAACGCAACCGGTCTGTATACTTGCAATGAAGGAAATAACAGTCGGTATTAAATATTGATACTAATAACATGAATCACTTATTAGCCTTAATATTAAAAAAAAACATCGTAATATATCGACAAGTGATAATCAATAATATAACGTTGGTATTGAGGACACCCTTAAATATTACAGTAAGTTGGATTAGTAAATTAGGCCATGGTTTAATTTTGGTTATTTGGTTACAAAATAAAAGCAAAATATCATGCAGGTTCGAAAGCCGGAAAGTCCTGATCCGTTTCCATTGTTAATATCAAAACTAGAACTTTAGCGATATGTTTTTGATTTTACCGATCTAACCGAGTTCTTAAGGGTAGGCCAGACTTCAACACGACTTTATTAATAAATGTCCAAAATTTGAATAAATAATAACCATCCTAATTTTGACCAAATTTTCTAATTCTAATTGATTCACAATTTATCAATATACAGTATTCAGAATTTGAAATAAGTCAAAGATTATTTCCTGCTTCATACACTTGGACTTTGGTGATTTGTTGTTTAAACATACACGGCTGACAACAGATTGTGCAAATAGTGGATTGTGCATAGTAGATGCAATGAATCTTTGATCATTGGATAGTCATTATTCCGGAATGTCTATGAAGATCACACGAATATTTTGTACAAATAAACCAACTTATACCATGTACATTAATGCTTTTGTTTTCCATTGCGAATTTTCTCAAATCTTGTCACGAATACAAAATATAATCTGTGCAATCACTCTGGCCATTAGGAGTTTGGAGATTTAGGGGCTATAAATTTAACAAAAAATCGATGAAAAATTTGGAAGAATTGAAAAAGAAATCGATCAAAGTTCGACAAAGCTCATTAACATATGATTTTTGTTTCTAGTTCTTTTTTATTTATATAAAAGTGATAGATACCATAATGATAATCATGGAGACCTGAAACAATCGTCGTTTTTTATATTTGGATAATCAGACCCTTCAAAATCCCCATGGGGGAACAGGGTATTGGGCCCAAAGTCTATGATATGTCTGAACTAGGAAGATATTTCATTAAGCTGCTTTTCCATAAGACGGGTGCGGACACAGGGGCGGACGCGGAAAAAAATCGATCCTTCTTATTTCTTTGTATCCGTTTCCACGACTTAGGTGCGGGTGCGGCGCGGGCGGGCGGATGCGGACGCGGAATTTCGAATCGACCCGCTACCGCATATTTTTCACCCGCGCCGTGGAAATGGGTCGCCCGCTTCCGCAACGCTCCATAGAAAAGCAGTTTTACACTAAATATGTAAAAGTATATTGTATGGCATTAATATTTTCAGAATGTCTTGTTCAATTAACATTTTGGCCTCTCTAGGAATTGACATAATATGCGAAAACTAGATCACAATAATGCGAGTGTTACTATTGTTTAGCTGTGTATATCAATCACGAAAGTCAGTAAGTTGCAACCCGGAAGTGTACTTGATTACATGTAATATACAATATAATTTTACAATCTATCAGTCTATCTATGAATAACGTAAAAAGATATATATATATATATATATATATATATATATATATATATATATATATATATATATATATATATATATATATATATATATATATATATATAAATGTAAAAACTTACCAGACACTACCCGTTATTCTTTCTACCAAGCCAACAATGGTGGCTCTGAAAATCTATTGGACACCTATATTTATACCTGAACATAGATGTTTATTTCGGGATACACCAAGCGAAACGAAAGTGCATGAGACTATTTTAAAGTTAGTTTGTATTTAATGGTAGGATTTAATGTTATTTGCGAAGTCAAAACGAATCAAAGTGCACATATGAATAAGGGTAAACCACCATGATTAATTCTTTTGTAAATTGTGTTGCCAAGTATTTATATATATATATATATATATATATATATATATATATATATATATATATATATATATATATATATATATATATATATATATATATCAGTTGGTATAGCACCTGATCTGTAATATGAAGGTCGATGAATCGATCCCCGGCCGTGCCAGATTTTCAGAGGTGAGGTTTCATCTCATGTCTGCACAACTCTATGGCTAGATGGAGTGTAAGTGGTCTAGGTTTTACAGTTAGATTCCTTCGTCAGATCGTACAAGTGTACTGGCAATTAAAAGCTGTTGGACATATGGACCTCTGAAGCAAGGACAAAACACACACACACACACACACACACACACACACACACACACACACACACACACACACACACACACACACACACACACACACACACACACACACACACACACATTACAGCTCTATCCCTGCCTCACAGGGACAAGGTGCAAGGGCCTGTAGTCACAGTGCTATTTAAATCAAGCCAAAAGCATATCCCTTTATTAAGTAAAGATTATGTCCATTCTATTACCAAAGTGATAGATCGCTGTAGATGCATCAATGTCTTAAGTCTAATATCGAAAATTATCTGTTATATTACATTGCAAAAGTACTACTAAACGTAATAATCAAAAGGAAATAAATATAATGTTTATAATTTCTTTACCGTGCAGTTTGAAGTAATACAGATTTTAAAATAGATCATCGTAGGTAATGGGTCTTGTTTTAAAATAATAACTATATATAATTATATAATTAAAGGTACATTAGCTGTGTTAACTAAAACAATATTTCGATTTTTTCTATGTTCATTACATTTTTTTATATACAGTAACAAAAATGAGCTATACAAAGACATAAAAATCTTATATTCCTATATATTTTGTGAAAATAAGGTGAGGTCAAGTGTAATTTATCTACAAATGGTAAGTTTGAGTTAATATAAAAAAACCCAGATACCAAAGTATAAATCTTTAGGGTGTCCAGGATATAGATACAAATCTGGTAAATATTGGACAAACATAGAAATCAAGAGGTGGGATCAGGTGCCATTGAGGAGTAATCATCCCCTGTTGACCGGTCACACCTGCCGTGAGTCCTTAGTCAAATCCAAATGAAATAAGTGAGGGACGATTGATACAGACGTCTCAACAAACGCTATCGGACAGGCAGCTCAACATTTCACTTAGTAAAATAGAGTAATTGCAAACAAGACTATTATACCGACCGTAAAATTTGCGGAACGTTGACATCAAACGCGGTTTTCGATATCCCTGTGTCAATAATTTGTCAGTTATTAGTTTACCTCTATATATGAAATGTTCATATGTTGAACACGATCTGGCATATCGGATCATATGTGAAATATAAACGCCACATGCAGGCTGTGGGATATTAATAGTTAAATGTTAAAAATTTACGATGGGAAAGCAGAAATTGCCCGTTTGTCTGCGTCTATAGTATAATGCGTGTGTTCTAGATTCTGTTGTATCAATTGGAATTGAATAAAGTTTCAAATCTGGGTTTTTCATGCAATGTTAAATATATATATATATATATGGATCTAAGAATGTTTATACCTGTGTATATCTCTTTTTTGTTTTTGTATATTGATCTAAGTAGTAAAAAGGAAAAAAGAATTTTGAAAAAACCACATCTAATGCCCCTTTAAGTATATTAGCAAAACCATCAATTACCCCGATCGTATTTACAGTGGCGTGAGAATTGTGTCACTACAAAGCTTTTACACAATCTAATGAAACACCTATGGTTAAGATTTCATATTCTCTGTAGACAAGTAATACGTGTAATTATATACCTATTTTAATAAGGGATTGCACTTGACCAGTATTTGTACCTATATGTCTATTTTAATTAGCCATTGCACTTTAACAGTACTTTTTGATTAGTGTTACGGTATATACGATGTAATGTTGTTTTATGTTTCATACACACCCTAACGTTAACAATTTATATACATGTATTAAATATGCTATTACATGTATTTTAATCATATATTTAAGGGGCATTACCTGTGCTTTTTTTCCAAAAAAAATTTTTTTTTTTATACGTCTGTGTGATGTAAAATGAGAGTTCTGCGTCACTTTGCACTCAATGACCCAAAATCGTACTAAATCTCTCTCGTCTAGTGGATTTAATCGTACTGGGGAATTCCCCGTCTTACCTGAGGGGCAATCGAGCGTGACGCAACAGTCGTGGGTATTGAATTGACAAAATAATAAATTTGAAAATGCGTTAAGAAAAATTTTCTATATATAAAAGCATGAACATTCTGAATGGCATGAGAAATTTATTTAATACAGGTAAATGGGGGTATAGGAAAATAAGACAAGTCGTTTGGGATTATGTGAGAGGTGCGTCGACTGAAGAGCAGACGAGAGATACCGTCAGACGGAAGTTACGACAGACATTGAACGAAGAACTCGAGGAAGCTTCTACTAAGATGCAACGCAAGTTGATTAAATCTCGATATAAAATTTTTTTACAAACAGATCTTTCCAAGGGCGTTGCTAGGGTCGAACAAAAACGAAGGCAACGTCGCGAGTCTCATCTCGATTTCGGTGATAGTTTTCAACACTTTTATACGAGTTATAAAAAAGACGTTCGCAATCATATACATCGAGCAAATCTCAGAGCCTTGTTAGAAAATTTCAAGGACGATTTCTTCTCTAAGATTTCCAGCGAACTAAGAAAGGGCCCCATGAAGATCCAACTTCAAGTGGAACAGCGATTCAAGCGAGACATCTTAAACGCTGGCTCGCAAGTCATAACCCAACTCCATAAAACTCGGCAACACCCGATCTTGAGAGAAGACGAAATCGAAGACGTGTTTAAACGCATGATCGAAGAGTTGATAAATTCGCTCGATAAAACTGTTCAGGCGGGTTCGGGGTGGGTTATCGACGACGCGCAAATGATTTATTTGAATTTTACCAAGTATGAGCCGCCCTTAGTGTCCTCCTATTTTAAGTTGCCCCAGCAGATTGTGGATAAGAAGGCGGTTATAAACGTTCAAAACGAGGATCAGAGATGTTTTATGTATAGCGTATTGGCGTGTTTGTATCATGACGGTATTAAAGATAATCATAAAAGACCTCAAAAGTATACACCGTTCATCGATAGACACGATTTCGATTGCATCGATTACCCGACGCCGCTGAAGCAGATCCCCAGATTCGAACATCGCAACGGACTCGCCGTTAACGTTCTCGGGTGGACGGAGAGTAGAGGTTTCTTCCCTTATTACATATCGGAAAGATTTCACGACAGGGAAGTTAATCTGTTGTTGCTAGAAGGTCCAGAAGACAAGTGGCACTACTCTTGGATCAAAAACACATCCAGATTGGTTTCCTCTCAATCAAATCATAATGGGAAACCATATCCATGTCTTCGTTGTCTTAAAGTACTATCGAGCGAGGACGTTTATAAAAAGCACGCAGCCAATTGTCGCGGTATCAACAATCCAGCCATGAAACCCGTACATGCCACGATCTATGCGGACTTCGAGTGCATCATTTCGCCACTCAACGAAGAGGCGGGAGACAAAACGATAAAAACGTCGCGTCATTACCATCGGGATACTGTTACGTCGTCGTTTGGAGATCGGACAAGGGCGTTGAAAAGATCGAAGAGCCTCAACTCTATCGAGGGGAGAATGTCGTGAAACATCTTCTGGATAGTTTACGACGAGAAGAACAAAAGATTAAGGGTTCTAAGAAAAAAGAGATCTGTATGACCGACGAGGATAAGAAAAACTTTGAGGAGTCTAAGCGATGTTGGATTTGCGGAGACAAATTTCCGAGGGGGAATGTCCGCAAGTGGATTTCTTTATGGGCTCGGAGAAAGAAACTTTTAAAGGAACGGGAATCGTTAGATCCGGATGACGATCGCCACGAGGACATAAAAACCGAGCTCGGCGAGATCATGGAAGACATCAGGGACGGGAAATTCGATCTCATCAAAGTCAGAGATCACTGTCACACGTCCGGCAAGTTTCGAGGTGCGGATCACAATAAGTGTAATAGACTATTAAGAAGGGCGAGGCACATCCCCGTCGTCTTTCACAATTTTCGCGGTTACGATTCCCACCTGATACTATCCGAGATGGAGGTGGACGAGTCTATCAACTGCATTCCGACGAATCAGGAGAAGTTCATCAGTTTCTCCGTCGGTTCCTTGAGATTCATCGACAGTTTCCAGTTCTTGTCGTGCGGTCTGGAGACGTTAGTTAAAAATCTGGACGACTATCCCATTACGAAATCCATATTCGAGGACGTCTCGCTCCTGACGAGAAAGGGGGTCTATCCCTACGAATACATGGATTCCTTCGATAGGTTTAACGAAACCGTCTTGCCGCCCAAGAAAGCCTTCTACAGTACGTTGTCGGATACTCACATCTCTCAAGTGGAGTACGATCACGCTCAAACCGTTTGGCGCGAACACGGATGCAGGGATATGGGAGATTACCACGATCTATATCTGAAATCGGACGCGGACGTGTTCGAAGAGTTTCGCAACATTTCGTTAAAACACTACGAGTTGGATCCGTGTCATTACTACACGGCTCCCGGGTTGGCCTGGGACGCGGCGTTGCTCACCTCTAAAATTCAATTGGAGTTGCTCACCGACTACGACATGCATTTATTTATCGAAAAGGGGATCAGAGGTGGGATCACGTACGTTCCGCAACGTTATTCTAAAGCGAACAACAAGTATTTGGACGAGTACGATCCCGATCTACCCTCCAAGTACATCATGTATCTAGATGCCAACGCGCTCTATAGCGAAGCCATGAGTCATCCCTTGCCCTGTAGAAACTTCGAATGGGTCGATGGAGTGCCGGATCGTCCTCCCGAGGGAAAGGGATACATGCTCGAAGTCGATTTAGAGTATCCGAAGGAATTACACGAGGTGCACAACAATTATCCGGTCGCTCCGGAAACGCTGAAGGTCGATCCGAACGATCTATCCGCGTATCAGAAAGCGCTGATGGAAGAATACCAGATGCGCGACACGGGTCCCAAAAAGCTCGTGCCCAATCTGCGAGATAAAAAGGAATACGTCGTGCACTACGAGACGTTAAAACTCTATCTGGAGCTGGGAATGAAACTGACGAAAGTGCACAGAACGTTACAATTTGACGAAGAGCCGTGGCTCGCGAGCTACGTCGGTAAAAACACTCGATTGCGTCAACGGGCCAAAAACGATTTCGAAAAGGACTTCTTCAAGCTCATGAACAATGCCGTGTTCGGGAAGACCATGGAAAACAAACGGAACAGAACCGAGTTGAAGATCGTAGGCGCGAACGACGGAGATAGAAAGATCCAAAAGATGACCGCTTTGCCCTCGTACGACGGGTTGACTAAAATTAACGACAGCACGGTCTTTCTCCACTTCAAACCGACGAGCGTTACGTTGGACAAGTCCATCTACTGCGGCATGACGATCTTGGATCTGTCGAAGAGACACATGTATGGCTGGTATTACAGGCATCTGAAGGCCAAGTACGGAGGAGGATGTCATCTGCTGTACACCGACACGGATTCCCTGTTGGTCGAGATTCGGACGGACGACGTCTATCGGGACATGCTCGAAGACGAAGACGATTACGACTTTTCCAATTACGAGGTCTTCCACGGAGCCGGCAAAAACAAAAACAAGAAGGTGATCGGCAAGTTTAAAGACGAATGCGGAGGAAAACTCTTCAGAGAATACGTCGGCTTGAGACCCAAGATGTACGCCACGTTGATGGACGACGATAGCGTTACCAAACGAGCGAAGGGCGTGAGACGATGCGTCTTGAAAAACGAGATAGGCTTTCGCGATTACAAGGAGGCTCTCTTTCACGACGTCAGGATGTCCCACGAGATGCACAGTCTCCGGTCGTTCAATCAGATCATCTACGGGATCAGACAAGAAAAGACGACGTTAGATCCCCTGGACACCAAAGTCTCCATTCGGGAGGATCGCATTACATAAACAATTTATTATCCGTGTGGGATAATAAATTAATCTACCACCAGCAACTCTTCTCGAACGAAACTCCTCTGAGGAGCGGGTTCTTTTAGGTAATAGACGTCTATATCCTGCACTCTAAACTGACGATCGACCTCGTGTTTGTCTACGCTCCAGATGGGATCGGTCGCCCTGCGTTCTCCACCTTCCAACTCGCCCGGCAGATAGAGGTATCTGACTTTGTTAAACGGACCCACCGGCGATCGAACTTTGGTGGAAGGCTTTATCGCTTTCGGGGGTTCGGTCTCGTCGTTGATCGCTTTTACGACGTCAGGCAACCGTTTCACCCATTCTCTGTTTCTGTCCTCGGATCTCATCTCTCCATCGTATTGATAGCTGAACAGTCGTTCTCCCCAACGTTCTATTGAATCGTTCGACGATGGCTTGGTCGCGATGAACGTCGATACGTCCCCTTCTTATTCTCGCGTCGTGTCGAGACATGAGTTTGGAGACGGCACCCATGAATTAGCGACCTGGATCGACCTGTAGTAATTTGGGAAACGTCAGACGTCGTTCGTAGATCTTTTCGAAAGCGTCGGCCACTTCTCTACTGTCTTTAGTCGTCCACGGTTCCGCTTCTTTGTATCGAGTGCCCACGTCGACCACCGTTAACGCGTATTTGTACGTTTTCCTACCCACCTTATCGTGCGGTAAAAACAATAGATCTGCCTGGTGAATGTCGTTTTCTTCCACGTTTTGGAATCGGGGTCGCACGATTTTCTTGGGAGCGGGTAGATAGATTTGCCACACGTCTTGTTTTTTAAGGAACTCCAACGCCTCCCTTTCGTCGACGTTAGCCGCCTTGGCCAATTTCCTGATCGCTGTCTTTCCTTTCCAATAGTGTTTGTAATAGATCTCTTCCATTTTACTTTCGGCGACATATTTTTTAACGCCGTAGAACACGAGCAACGATCAACACGAAGAGGATTTCTTTATCTTTTTGCTCTTCCGAGGGTTGATAGAAATCGCTCAACGTCGGTTCGGGAGGCATCTCCTCTTCCCCCATCATCTGCGAGTAGAGAGACATGGCGGCGTCCACTTCTTTGTAGGTGTACAGCGCGTGTCCTTCTTTTTTCAGTCTCTCATTTAAAAAATCTAATCGTTTCGTGCGTTCGTGATTCCATTCGTCTCTGGCCCTGGTCAGTTTTTCCATCGCCTCGTCGTGTCTCTTTTGCTCGTCGTGGTTCGAAAATAAAAATTGCGATCCAGAAAACGCCAGGGCGTTGACCAATGCACCACCCACCATCATCGCGATTGTTGCCATTTTGTTAACGGTTTATTTTATTTCATGATATCGGCGGGGATGATTCTCTTTTTCACCAACATGTCCTTGGTGTAATTGGCGAGAGCAAATTCGACGAGGATCATCCCGAAATCCTTCGGGTCTAGATCCATCTTGGGCACGGGCATCTTTAAAAAAAAATTTCTTGGAAAGTTGCGCGTATCCGATGGCCGTATTAACGGCGGCGTGATACGCGGTGTTGACCAAATCTTTTTCACTCATATTTTTTTAATACGAGAGAAAATTATTTATAGCATTTCAGGGGGTATCGTCATCGTCATCGTTGCTGATAGGAACGTTAACGTATATAGCTCTATCGTTAATTTATTCCAGATATCGTTTGTATTAGGAAACCCATTGTCATTATTCCCATGGATAATAAAAATGTCATATTGACGGCTGTACTGGCTGAAATTTTTTCGCACATCCTTTTTTTAATACGAGAGATAATTATTTATAGCATTTCATGAGCGCCAGGGTGGTGGTAGATACAACATATTTAAAAATATTTTTGTCTAGTCGGACTCCTAGGTGTCCCGATTCGTAGGATATGCCGTCGCTGTCGGACTCGATGTCGGAGATCTCTCCGCAGGGTTCATTCGTCACGAAGACGTTGTTCACCTTGCACCGAATGGATGGGCGATCGTCGTTGTCGATGTATATTTCCTTGATGACCAGATCACAGATAACCTTGCAATCCTTCTTAATAAAAATAACGAATATTCTCGACGGGTACGTACACCCCGTCGGCGGGAATCATCGTGAAGAATTTCGTCGTGATCTCGTCAACGGGATCACAATACACATCGGGGAAGATGGCAGTATGCTCATATTCATTGCAATAGCTCAGAAAGGTGAGGTGCTGAAAGTCTTTCATTTGCTTCTGAGCGTATACCTCGGCTTTCCTTCGGATGCAATCATTGATCCTTTCCAGCGCGAGAGTCGTTGTCTTGTTCGGCATAAGTGCCAAGTAATATCCAGCCATCCAAGCCTTATTCCAATTTTCCAACATACCACACATGGTAATTGGGGGAGTCCTTATGACGAGGGTTTTACCCTTATGAAGAATTGGTATTTTTGGATGGGGCTTGGGCTTTGTTCTCGTGAGGATGTCTCCTAGACTCAGTTTAGCCTCGTTGAATTTTTGTAGTGTCACCATCCTTTTATTAGACTCGTCGTATTTTTGCAGTGTGCCCATCCTTTTTTTAATACGAGAGAAAATTATTTATAACATTTCATGGGGGTTGGGTTTCGATTCTTTGGGTGGTGGGGGTTCTGGAATGACTTTGGGTTCTGATTTTTTTATGTAGACCAGAAATCCGACAACCGCGAGTCCGCCTGCTAGCCATTTCCAACCATCGTCGCTATTAGTATTACTATCGTTGCCAATAGCATTGCTATCGTTGCCATTAGCATGGCTATCGTTGCCATTAGCATTGCTATCGTTGCTAATAGCATTGCTATCGTTGCTATTAGCATTGTTGCCCCATCTACGTTGAGCACCCTTCTTCCCCGCTTCCTGACGTTTTGGATTCTTCTTCGTCTTCCCTATTAATTCCTCCGGATTCATCGTGTTTTTCTATAACATCAGAGGCTCTCTTTCACGACGTCAGGATGTCCCACGAGATGCACAGTCTCCGGTCGTTCAATCAGATCATCTACGGGATCAGACAAGAAAAGACGACGTTAGATCCCCTGGACACCAAAGTCTCCATTCGGGAGGATCGCATTACATAAACAATTTTATTATCCGTGTGGGATAATAAATTAATCTACCACCAGCAACTCTTCTCGAACGAAACTCCTCTGAGGAGCGGGTTCTTTTAGGTAATAGACGTCTATATCCTGCACTCTAAACTGACGATCGACCTCGTGTTTGTCTACGCTCCAGATGGGATCGGTCGCCCTGCGTTCTCCACCTTCCAACTCGCCCGGCAGATAGAGGTATCTGACTTTGTTAAACGGACCCACCGGCGATCGAACTTTGGTGGAAGGCTTTATCGCTTCGGGGGTTCGGTCTCGTCGTTGATCGCTTTTACGACGTCGGGCAACCGTTTCACCCATTCTCTGTTTCTGTCCTCGGATCTCATCTCTCCATCGTATTGATAGCTGAACAGTCGTTCTCCCAACGTTCTATTGAATCGTTCGACGATGGCTTGGTCGCGATGAACGTCGATACGTCCCCTTCTTATTCTCGCGTCGTGTCGAGACATGAGTTTGGAGACGGCACCCATGAATTAGCGACCTGGATCGACCTGTAGTAATTTGGGAAACGTCAGACGTCGTTCGTAGATCTTTCGAAAGCGTCGGCCACTTCTCTACTGTCTTTAGTCGTCCACGGTTCCGCTTCTTTGTATCGAGTGCCCACGTCGACCACCGTTAACGCGTATTTGTACGTTTTCCTACCCACCTTATCGTGCGGTAAAAACAATAGATCTGCCTGGTGAATGTCGTTTTTCTTCCACGTTTTGGAATCGGGGTCGCACGATTTTCTTGGGAGCGGGTAGATAGATTTGCCACACGTCTTGTTTTTTAAGGAACTCCAACGCCTCCCTTTCGTCGACGTTAGCCGCCTTGGCCAATTTCCTGATCGCTGTCTTTCCTTTCCAATAGTGTTTGTAATAGATCTCTTCCATTTTACTTTCGGCGACATATTTTTTAACGCCGTAGAACACGAGCAACGATCAACACGAAGAGGATTTCTTTATCTTTTTGCTCTTCCGAGGGTTGATAGAAATCGCTCAACGTCGGTTCGGGAGGCATCTCCTCTTCCCCCATCATCTGCGAGTAGAGAGACATGGCGGCGTCCACTTCTTTGTAGGTGTACAGCGCGTGTCCTTCTTTTTTCAGTCTCTCATTTAAAAAATCTAATCGTTTCGTGCGTTCGTGATTCCATTCGTCTCTGGCCCTGGTCAGTTTTTCCATCGCCTCGTCGTGTCTCTTTTGCTCGTCGTGGTTCGAAAATAAAAATTGCGATCCGGAAAACGCCAGGGCGTTGACCAATGCACCACCCACCATCATCGCGATTGTTGCCATTTTGTTTTAACGGTTTATTTTATTTCATGATATCGGCGGGATGATTCTCTTTTTCACCAACATGTCCTTGGTGTAATTGGCGAGAGCAAATTCGACGAGGATCATCCCGAAAAATCCTTCGGGTCTAGATCCATCTTGGGCACGGGCATCTTTAAAAAAAAATTTCTTGGAAAGTTGCGCGTATCCGATGGCCGTATTAACGGCGGCGTGATACGCGGTGTTGACCAAATCTTTTTCACTCATATTTTTTTAATACGAGAGAAAATTATTTATAGCATTTCAGGGGGTATCGTCATCGTCATCGTTGCTGATAGGAACGTTAACGTATATAGCTCTATCGTTAATTATTCCAGATATCGTTTGTATTAGGAAACCCATTGTCATTATTCCCATGGATAATAAAAATGTCATATTGACGGCTGTACTGGCTGAAATTTTTTCGCACATCCTTTTTTTAATACGAGAGATAATTATTTATAGCATTTCATGAGCGCCAGGGTGGTGGTAGATACAACATATTTAAAAATATTTTTGTCTAGTCGGACTCCTAGGTGTCCGATTCGTAGGATATGCCGTCGCTGTCGGACTCGATGTCGGAGATCTCTCCGCAGGGTTCATTCGTCACGAAGACGTTGTTCACCTTGCACCGAATGGATGGGCGATCGTCGTTGTCGATGTATATTTCCTTGATGACCAGATCACAGATAACCTTGCAATCCTTCTTAATAAAATAACGAATATTCTCGACGGGTACGTACACCCCGTCGGCGGGAATCATCGTGAAGAATTTCGTCGTGATCTCGTCAACGGGATCACAATACACATCGGGGAAGATGGCAGTATGCTCATATTCATTGCAATAGCTCAGAAAGGTGAGGTGCTGAAAGTCTTTCATTTGCTTCTGAGCGTATACCTCGGCTTTCCTTCGGATGCAATCATTGATCCTTTCCAGCGCGAGAGTCGTTGTCTTGTTCGGCATAAGTGCCAAGTAATATCCAGCCATCCAAGCCTTATTCCAATTTTTCCAACATACCACACATGGTAATTGGGGGAGTCCTTATGACGAGGGTTTTACCCTTATGAAGAATTGGTATTTTTGGATGGGGCTTGGGCTTTGTTCTCGTGAGGATGTCTCCTAGACTCAGTTTAGCCTCGTTGAATTTTTGTAGTGTCACCATCCTTTTATTAGACTCGTCGTATTTTTTGCAGTGTGCCCATCCTTTTTTTAATACGAGAGAAAATTATTTATAACATTTCATGGGGGTTGGGTTTCGATTCTTTGGGTGGTGGGGGTTCTGGAATGACTTTGGGTTCTGATTTTTTTATGTAGACCAGAAATCCGACAACCGCGAGTCTGCCTGCTAGCCATTTCCAACCATCGTCGCTATTAGTATTACTATCGTTGCCAATAGCATTGCTATCGTTGCCATTAGCATGGCTATCGTTGCCATTAGCATTGCTATCGTTGCTAATAGCATTGCTATCGTTGCTATTAGCATTGTTGCCCCATCTACGTTGAGCACCCTTCTTCCCCGCTTCCTGACGTTCTGGATTCTTCTTCGTCTTCCCTATTAATTCCTCCGGATTCATCGTGTTTTTCTATAACATCAGATTTTTTAAATCTGACAATGTGGCGACTCGTCGTGGCGGCTATACTAAGAGGTGCTAAATACGCACCGTATTTGTAATATAAACTACAACACACTTCGCCTATGGCCGCGTCCAAGAAGGGGTCTTCGTTTAAATCCTCGATCAGTTTGGGTTTGTCTTTGATGTCGAAAACTGTTTAAGTCCTTGCGAATACAGACTGATGAGGGAATTGGCTATCGATTTGGCCATGCGCATGTTGAGTCGAGCTTGTAACAGACGACTCAGGGCTTCGACCTCCTTGTCGTTCATCTTTTCCAATTCGGCAGGCGTCACGTCTTTTCCTAGAAAATGACGCGCGCGTCCGGAACCGACGATGACGATAAAACGGTGAGTTATAAGGCGACCAACATCGTTTTGGAATTCGAAAAAATTACCGACGCCAATCTCGCTCGCAGCGTCAGACGATAAAACGACGATATCGCAAAACGACGATGAGTAAATCGGACACCGTCCTCAATTATCAAATCAACACCCCCGCACGGTCTCTCTCGGGCATTCTGTTTCTCTTCAAAGATATTTCTAAAAACGATCCGGAAACTTTTTATAATTCGAGAATCACCAAAGTGGAAACGACCATCGAGGGACAACCGAACCAACTCTTCTCGGCCGGAATGAGACCGCATCACCAGTTCGACGAAATTAAAAAGTTTTTCTCGGCTTCCTTGAATCGCGAAACCATCACGGAATCGGTCGCCAAGGAACTCATGTTAAGCGAAATCACTCTAGGAAAATATCTCAAAAACCATTTCGGTCTCTGGTTAGATTTACGTACGACACCCGAAAATCATCTCCACGGCACGGGTCGAAAGCTTCAAAACATCAGCGAAGGCGTTTCAGTCCGAATCGAGAGAACTCCAGAAACCGATACCGATCCCTTGGACGTCTACATTTTCGTCGTCAAGGACGGACAGATCAACATGTCGAACGGCCGTTTCGAGAGGTTATATCTTAAAAAATTTAAAGCCCTATAAAAAATGTACATTAAACAACCTCATTCCGCCATGATCGTGGGTGCCACCGGTTGCGGGAAGACGGAGTTTGTCCTCGATCTGTTGGAAAACGAATATAAAGATTTCTTCGAGCACATCGTGATCCTGTGCCCGTCGATCGATTTCAACAAGGCCTACAAATCGAGAAAATGGATAGGCGAAGACGTAAAACATCCCAAAGACAAGCGGGTCGTCATCGTCAACCCCGTGTCGAAAACGGGGGAGGAGAAATTACAGCACCTGTTGCGACTCTTTTACGACAAATACAAGGGAACGTCCACGTTGTACATCATCGACGACTGTTCGGCCACGAAGCAGATAAAAAAGAAAGCGGACGCCCTGTCCATGTTGGCGTTTTCTGGGAGACACGCCAACCAGTCCGTGTGGATATTGACGCAGAGATATAATAGCGCGTCCAAAAATCTTCGCACACAGGTCAAGTGGGTCGCGCTCTTCTACATCAAGGACAAGTTTAGCTACAACGAATGCTTGGACGAGAACGACGTCATCCCCGACGACGCGGAAAAACGACGCCTCAAGCGCAAACTGTCGCAGCGCAAACACTCCAAACTGATCTTGCGGACGGAACAACCGACGGGGTACAAGTTTATGCAATAAATTATATTTTTTGTAAATATAAATGACACTCGATATAGTACATATCGAAAAAAATGATATCGAAGAAGAAGATGATGATGATTTTATCGTTTTCGAACACGACGACGAGTCGATGCCAGATCGTCATGTATCGTTTGGAACAATAACAAAAATATATTTTCATTCGGAAGACGATAGATTAAATACAGATTTTTTAGACGATTTTCACCACCCCTCGTGACATTTAATTTATATTTTTGTAAATATAAATTAGTACTTGCGGGGTCTTCCACACGTCTGAGGAGGTCCTCTATACTTTATGTAATAATAATGACCTCGCTGTTTTCTGTTATCGCAAGAACGACACGCGGTGTGAGGAGTAGAATCGGACATCCACAGTCCGCACGAGTCACAAAATTTCAAGGGACGAAACTCGCGTTTTTTCATATAGTTATGGTGAATAAAACAAAAGATCGAATCTGGAACGATCTCGTGAGGACACGGAGAATCGCGAATCCTTCTCACGTGTATAGGCATCTGACACGACGTTATCTCCTTAGGTTCCATCCCAATGCTGCGGAACATTTGTTGAAGAGTCATTTTTTTATATGTGAATTTTTGTTTATTGTATTTTCAATTACTTATTCATCGTCTTCGTCGGAGTAGTCCTCTTCCTCTACCTCAATTGGCTTCTTTCTCTCGACCTTTTCCTTAACAATAACAAAGCCCGTGGATGTTACGATAGATTCATTCGTTGTTCCTATAAAAACATGATCCAAGGTTAAAACAGCAACCACTTTACAAACTTGGTTCACGTAATCTAATGGTTGAACCTTTCCCTCTGTAGGTGTTTTGAAATTGGCTATTATTTTTTCATGATCCATTTTCAGTCTTGCATAAACCCTGTCACCTTTCAAGATCTTGAGATCATCGCATTTGAGTGACCTCTTTCTGCCATTATCCTTAAAAACAGTCTTATATTTCTCCACTTCTTTTCTAATACACAGTTCTATCTGTCGAATGACTTTCTCAAATTGCTCTTGTTTCTCCCTATGTTTTTCGTCGTAATCAAAAACCATTGACATACTATAAGACGGCTTATACATATCACTCACTCCATATGAAAACAGAGTGGGCGTTTTTATTCTAAGAGGTTGAACGACCCCATCTGAATAATGGTATAGTATATTGAAAAAAGAGTTTCCGTTCTTCCCTTTTCTAGGTTTTTGGATCATCAACTTTGTCACATCGAAGTCGTCAACATTGACTTTACATGTTTTGCTATTAGTACCCATTTTTATTTAGTCATATTATTTCTTATGTTATTTTCAATTTATTATTTTGTCAATTCAATACCCACGACTGTTGCGTCACGGTCGATTGCCCCTCAGGTAAGACGGGGAATTCCCCAGTACGATTAAATCCACTAGACGAGAGAGAGATTTAGTACGATTGGGGTCATTGAGTGCAAAGTGACGCAGAACTCTCATTTTACATCACACATACGTCCGTCCGTCAAGGACGGATAGTATTATGTTTTCACGCGGGCAGGCGGGCAGTTTTCGCTTAATAACTTGAGTAATTTTCAACGGATTAATTTGAAACTTTATGACAAGGTTTATTGCCATAAAAGCTCGGACAAGTCCGATATCCTTGTTCCTACTTAAATTGATGTAAAATAAAACAAGGAACAGGAAAGGCTGTACAAAATACGTCCGCCATGGGTCGATGAGCAGTTTATTACTCCGTATATAACTGGCGAGAGATTTTGGATTTCAAACTTGCCCAAGCTTTATAGCAATAAATCTTCTCATAAAGTTTCAAATTAATCCCTTGAAGATTACTCAAGTTATTGAGTGGAAAATGTTCCGCAAATATTGATGGGGCCATAACTCCATCATATATATCTGGCGACCATTTTGGGTTATCAAACTTGTCAGAGCTTTTATGGCAATAAACCTTCTCATAAAGTCTCAAATAAGTCCGTTATTGAGCGGAAACTGATACCTTCAAACCACTTGGGAAGATATGATATTAAATGCCAAGTAAGCATAGTAAGATTGAATTAATCAATTGCAAATGAATAATTGCCAAACCTCTTTTTTCGATCAATTTTCACAAATATATAGGAATGTTAGAATTTTATATCTCTCTTTTTTTACGCCCGTCGTTTTCATGCGTCCAGTTTTTTATTGGTGGCTGAGAAACCCCGGTTACCCGGGTAAAGACCACCGACCTTCCGCAAGTAAACTGGCAAACTTTCCCACATAATTCGAAACGACCCTAGCGGGATTTGAACCAGAGGTGAGCGGCCTTGTGATTTAAAGCGCAATGCTCTAACAACTCGGCCACGGAGGCCCCTTGTGTAATATAAGATACTTTTATTTAGGTTACAACATAATCTGATACATCATGACAATATTGAACAATTTTTGATAAAATTTATATTACACTGCTGTTATGTCCAAGTATAATACATAAGCAAATAGATTACGTTGGAGAGAGAGAGAGAGAGAGAGAGAGAGAGAGAGAGAGAGAGAGAGAGATAGAGAGAGAGAGAGAGAGAGAGAGAGAGAGAGAGTATACTTTTTCATATATTGCTTTGTTTTGGTTCCACATTTTATTTTGGCTTTAAGAGCATTAAGTGTGTTTACAAAAAACTTTCGGTTTTTCCCATTTTTACTACTTGTACTTGATGTACAATAACAAATAAGAGTTATACACAGGAAAATCTTATATTGATTAATTTTTTTATAGTCTTATAAATCTTATATCCCATATATTGTGAAAATAAAGTTAGGTCCAGTGCAGTATCCAAATTGTAAGATTGAATTAATCAATTGAAAAAGTGCCAAACCTGAGTTTTAAGAATTTATATATATCTCTTTTTTTTGTTATTGTATATCAATCTATGTAGGAAAAAAAGACAACAAATTTTGGGGAAAACGCAGCTACTGGCCCTTTAACGGGAATTACTGTAGTTTGAATCCATTGTTTATTTTGTCAAAATAACAACCCATTTCAGTACTTTCAGTACTTTGATTTGTTTATTCTACACTAATTAACAGGTTACGGTCATAGAACTCTTTGAGGACATTGAATCGGTAAAATTACTGATAGAGCACTTACCTTCATGCACTAATGGCACATCTACATATGTGTTGTCAGTAGTAGACTGGGCGATATGTACCGGAACTGTAGATTTATGTAATATAAGATACCTTTATTCAGGTTACAACATAATCTTTTACATCATGACACTATTAAACAATTTTTGATAAAATCTATATTTCACTGCTGTTATGTCGAATCATAATACATAAGCAAATAGAATACGTTGGTATTATGAGAGAGAGAGAGAGAGAGAGAGAGAGAGAGAGAGAGAGAGAGAGAGAGAGAGAGAGAGAGAGAGAGAGAGTACATTTTCATATATTGCTTTATTTTGGTTCAACATTTTATTTTGGCTTTTAATTTTCGTTTTTTCGGGATGACGTTCTTCTTTACGATACAATTAGTGATACTCTACTAGTAAATGGAAACATATAATGATAGAAAAAAATGACAATAAAATTTAACAAGAAATTTATCTAAAGGGGCATTAGGTGTGCTTACAAAAAACTTTCGGTTTTTCCCATTTTTACTACTTGTACTTGATGTACAATAACAAATAAGAGTTATACACAGGAAAATCTTATATTGATTAATTTTTTTATAGTCTTATAAATCTTATATCCCATATATTGTGAAAATAAAGTTAGGTCCAGTGCAGTATCCAAATTGTAAGATTGAATTAATCAATTGAAAAAGTGCCAAACCTGAGTTTCTCAATCAATTTTCACAAAATATATAGGAATTTAAGAATTTTTTTATGCCTGTGTAATCTCTTTTTTGGTATTGAATATTTATCTAAGAAGTGAGTCGGCCTGGCTCAGTCGGTAGCGCGATCGACTCTGGATCGTGAGTTCGCGTCCCGCCGGCGACAGGTTGGTTTCCTGTCTTTCGGATGAGACAGTAAAAACTGTACAGTAGGTGTCGGCACGTTAAAAAACCCTCAATGCTCAATGGCCGTAAGTGCCGAGTAAAGGCCAAAATTTGAAGCTCTTCACCGGCATTCGGTGACGTCTCCATATGAGTGAAATATTCTTGAGTGGGACGTTAAACAACAATAAACAAACAAAACTATCTAAGAAGTGAAAATGGAAAGACTTTTTACACACACACACACAAAACCCCCTCCAAAACAAACAGCTGCGATTCCTTTTAATAGCACATTAAAATATTTTGCGGAATTCAAATATGTCTCGATATTGTACCTAGATCTTTTAATTGTCAAATACGCTATGATTTTCAAAATTAAAGACATAGCATTATTAAAATACTGTGATAAGCGGAAAATCCAGCAAGTGCAGTTACGTTTATCATAAGTAGACATGGAAAGCCTGGAATGGAAATCAATGGATTGCACCTGGAAAATATAGCGATGAGACAAACAATGACGATTAATGTGTAACAAAGTGGAAGTCATTACACGTAGGTTCTGTTTCTAGATTTTATTTAAAATCTCCACATAAACACACATGGTTAATCTAAAATAAAGACAAAATTACAATAAATACAATGAACATTGACATAAAGTACATTAAACAAGGACAAACATATAAAATTAAGTTTAAAGACATTAAGATTATTAAATCAAAAATAAATTCCATTCAGTGATATGATACTGGATTTCAGCAATGAAATATTACAAATAGATAAATACTTATTGTAATGTATAATATATAGCATGAACTTATTTAATGAGTTACTTTACAATCTCATTTTAGTACAATATGAGAAAGACAAATTGAATAGTAACAATAAAAGTACAATACTAAACATAATTACCTTAAGCAGTACTAACCAAGACCAGTAACTCGTTCTGTTAATCTTGTCGCCGATATAAATTGCATATATTCAAGCAAGGTATTTATTCACAAAATAAAAAGGAGGGAAAGGATATCATTTGTTAATATTATGAAGATATAAACCAATGAGAAAGCTAATAGAAAAGAACCAGTAAATTTACAAAGAAAGTACTCAGCAACTCAATCCATATGCGCAGTAGAACTAAAATTTTGCTCTAGGGCATTGGACTGACCATCGACAAAGATAATTGATCTAATGATTAAATTCTATACAATCAATAATCAATACAATACAGATATTTAAACGTAATTAAACATTCACTTCCCCACATATGTATATTGGAAAACTGTTCAACGTATTACAGTGATTCAAAATAGATGTCGAATACTTTACAGAGAATCGAAAAATTCCTTATATAACACAGCAGATCTTATAATGCTTGCTCAGGGATATACATGTATTAATATTGCATTTTCATACGCGGATATTTCAGCCATTTACCCCTAAAGACACATTTGGACTGGCCTAAGTCATTGATTTACAGTATATAAAAACCTCAGATACCAAAGTGTAAATCAATAGAATGTCCAGGACATAGATACAAATCCGATAAAAAAAATGGACAAACACGGACCTCTGGAAACCAAGAGGTGGGATCAGGTGCCATGGAGGAGTAAGCATCCCCTGTCGACCGGTCACACCCGCCGTGAGTCCACAGTCAAGTCCAGTGAAACACGTGAGGAGTGTATCCTCGTCACAATTGGTACAGACGTCTCAACAACCGCCAACGAAAAGGCAACTCAACATTTCACTTAGTGAAACAGAGTAGTCGCAAAGAAGACTATTATACCCACCGTAAAACTTGCGGAACGTTGACATTAAACGCGGTTTCGATATCCCTGTGTCAATAATTTGTCAGTGAGTAGTTTACCTCTGTATATGAAATCTTCATATGCTGTGCACGCCCTGGCATATCGGATCATTTGTGAAATATAAACTCCATATGCGGGTGACTGAGGTATATTACTACTTAAATGTGGAAAATTTTACGATGGGAAAGCCGAAATCGTCGCGTTTATCGTATAGCTTCGTAGCTAATTTCCCGTCTGTGTTTATGTTAAGTAAAATGTCTAAGTATGAAGCGTGTGTGCTTGATTCTGTTGTATCTTTAATTTCTAGTTTCGCTGGGATATATCGCATTGACATATGTATGAAAATTGTCATTATTAATTGACAAAACGTCGTCGATATATCTAAATGTCAAATTAAAAGACACCGCTAGCTTTTTCTTCTTTTGATTCAGCAGTTTCTGAATGAAGTCTGCTTTGTATGAATAAAAGGAACAGGTCGCCAATAAAGGAGCACAATTGGTTCCCATGGGAATGCCGACAGTTTGTTGAAAGACCACGTCTCCGAACATTACAAATATATTGTCTATTAGAAATTCCAGCATGTTTTTTATATCAACTTCAGTATATTTATGTGTAGAATCAGAGTGGTGTTTGACAAAATAAGTATCCTGATAGCCAATCACTAGATATTTAAATTTTCGGGTACCACCTTTAGTGAAAAAGCAGTTGTCTATGATGCTGAAAAGTCTTTCTTTTAATTTTTCATGAGGAATAGTAGTGTAAAGAGTAGAGAAGTCATAAGTTTTGATGCTGTGAATTCGAGAAAAATTGTGTGCCTTCAAATTTTCTAAAAGCTGTTTAGAATTTTTAAGTATCCACATCTGATTTACACCGCTTCTGGAATAAGCAACTGTACAGTATTGTTGAAGTTTCTCCTTAACGGCTGTCAATATCTTGGTAAGGAGTAAAGATAAAGGTTTGGTAGAACATTTGCTGGATCCTGCTATGTATCTTTGCTTATATGGGGTTTTATGAAGTTTAGGTATCCAATATAAATATGGCAGCTCGAAATCGGTATCCGTTGTAGGTATATCAAATGAGCGTAATACGGATACGTGATTTTGAAGGATCTCGTCCTTTGAAAGTGAGCTACGTGTATATGTAGGATTACCAGAATTCATATTAAACCCAAGTTCTTCTAATAAACAATTATAGTAATGCGCCTTACAAATAAAAACTATATTATTTGAGGCTTTGTCTGCTGGTACCAGTACATATTGGTCATGCAACCTATCCAGTTCAGTAACTACTTCTGGATCATTAAATACAGAGGGATAACGTGTTTTCATAGTCCCTTTAAATTTTCGAATACGAGATTTTATCAACCATCGTATGGCTTTCAGCCATTCAGACAAAGTGTCTGGTTCTTCGTCTTCATGTTTGGCCCATCGTCTGGCATAATCTTCGACAGAATCCATAACTAAACTGAAATTCTGACGCCAATTAAAGGAACGGGCTTCCCGGTATTTAGGGCCCCTTAAAATAAGATTTTTGAGGCTTTCATTTTCAACAATAGAAACCGGTAATGACATGCCCGATAGTATTGTATTTGAAAGGAGATGAAGCACATGAACATGTGACAGTGTTGTGTAGAAGATGGTTGATGTCTAGGCACTGCAAAACCTGTTTGTAATTGAATAGCTTGGATGCGATGCTAGGTGTATAGCTATATGAAATGCAAGGCGTGGTCTTCAGTTTAAAATATGGTGGAATACAGGACTGAACTTTTTTGTGATTGAGAACATTGCCAATGTTTAAAGCGTCTATGCCATTATTTGTAAATTTAAGTTTAAAGAAAAGACGTTTCTGTTCAGCACAGTCATTGTTTGTAACACGTGCAGGCTTAAACAGTCTGTGATAAGCTATGTCCATTATAATGGAGTTCAGTATGTATTCTGGGGTTGAAGAATCCGTGTAGGGGCTCACTCTTGCTTCTTCAAAAAGTTTACTGAGATATGTAAAAGGAACAGAATAAAGCCTGCTGCGAATGTGATGAAGACCCAATATTTTGTTAACGTAAGGTAAAAGAGATGAAAAAGTGACATCATGTATGTATGGTCGGTTGTAAGAACGATGTCCGTGACTTCGTTTACGTCTTACGTTAGAATTAAAAAGTTCCATCACATTAACGCCTTTACACAGTGGGCTTGATAGATTGCCCACACTTTGTATATTGTCGATATGCAGTGCCAAGCTGTTTAATCCAAAATTCTTCACGTTGTCTACGGAAGGGGGTACTCAAGGTGGGATTGTTGGTCCAGTGGTATATTTTTTCAATTATACGCACTCTCATAGACAAGATGGAATGGTCAGGAGAGTTGAAATGTCGATAGAGTATCTGGTTACCCCCATTATTAATCTCGAATCGATGACCAGATACTCTTTTATTTAAGGGCCGGGTTGATGAGTTGAACATTGAACTACTTTCCGTTGGCATCCATGAAGCGCGCCCCTTTTGACGGAGAAGGGCCTATTACCTATCGGGACTTTGACAGAGACCAAAAGTCCAAAACTTGTTGCATCTCTAAATCTCTTCTTCATGAACAAATAATCAGATTTCTTTCAAATTTGAATTACATGCTTGAAATTAAGATTTATAAACGAGCCTTTAGAGGGGGATTCAAATGACGTAGGGTATTGCTTTATATAAATGGTTTATCATCTTAAACCGTATTAACCTTTTCCATACATAAATATACGACAAAGTGTTAAGTGATTATTTATCTTGACACGTGCAAATGCACTTTCATGGGGTCGAAGGTCACAGGCATTAAAGTGAACACGTTGCGATATCAACAAGTGTGATCAAATTATAATTTTCTTGAAACGAAATATCAGTTTCTTTGACGTATTTGACTATTCATTTAGATTTATTATTTGGCCTTGTATGATACCACTTACTCTTTAGAAAATATACATATATTTAAAACTGGAGCTCAGCTGATTAAGTCGTATTGACAGAAACGATCGTCTTGAGCATTTTAACTTTTGTATTATGTTTATAATATCTAAACTAAATGTTGTTTCGTCGACAACAAATGGTATTTCGTTTAAACTGATTAATATTTTGATTAAACGGTATTATTTCGTTGAATAAAAATGAATTCTGTTTATATGAAATACTGCAAATCCGGCAAATTTTGCGGGACGTTATTTTTGCGAAATACAAGTTTTACATTTATTCACGAAATGATATTTTTGCGATTTTGAATGCGCATTTCGTCATACCTTACTTCATTACAAAAGTTGTCCTCTGCATACCCGTGTCCTGATTTGAACTCACATTAGATATCAATCGTTTTCTACAACTTGTCATTTTCTTTTATGTACACTGGCTAAAATCAAGCTCAAGAACATTGTATTGTGACTTTCAGTTTCACTTCAAGTATCTGTTTTGAATATTAAGCGATTATTTTATTTTTGCGTGTGAGAGCTCTCGCGAAATAACGCGTAAACAAAATTCTCGCGAATGTGTATAAACTCATTATTACACCTGGGTCATAAAGTTTCAGAATTAAATCTAAATTTAAATATTATAAACATAATACCGAAGTCATTATTTATAATATGAAATAAGATGATTGTGCAATATGTCACTTTACGGACTTCAAAATTATGGTGCTCTGTATATTTGTTGACGGACATTTTAAATAGATGTTAGAAAGCAAAGACGAAAAGAAATATGATTCAATGCAGCTAAACAGAATAAGATATACATTTCCAGACGGTATATCAGAGAGTATACTTGAATTGACAAACTTACTAGCCAATCAGATTTAAGATTTAACCAGAGCTAAGTAAATGTTTTAGACTTTTAGACTACATTTTTGGGGTTTTATGGTCCAAGGCACTTGTACTATAATGAATAAAACTAAAAATCCATAAAAGGCATCCAGATTGTCTAGATGCAACCTGAATTGAAATTTAAAATGGACTAATCCATCATCTCTTTACATTGTTATCATCATACAAATGATTATCCCGCCTCCTTAATAGATCATCTCGATCAATACTGAGTTTATTTTGCATTTAATTTTCATTTTGTTTCGAAATGATTGGTTATTCTTCTAAAACATTTGCAAAGACCAATACACAGGAACCGTACGGGACAACTTTTACAATAGGGAAAGGACTGTGCTATCTTTACAGATAAAATGCAAAAATATTATTTCTGTTGTGTATGTAGTAATACGGATATGACGCATTTTGTGGCAAATAATGATTAAACAATTGTCCAATATGTCACTTTATGGACTCCAAAAGTATGGTGTTCATTCGTTAACGGACATTTTAAATAGATGTTGGAAAGCAAAGCGGAAGAGAAATATGATTCAATGCAGCTAAACAGGATAAGATATACATTTTCACGCGGTATATATTGTTCTTAGTCACAAAGACAACACAGGCACATTTTAAATATCGTTCGAGGATAAACAAACTGTTTTATATCTTTTGTAGGAGTGACTGTGAGAAGAGAGAAATACACGAATCACAGATACCAAAATATTATGGAAAGATAGTTGATGTGGCAACATACAGCTCAGGTGAAAATTAGACACATACGCACCTCTGAAAATACAGACAGCATCAATATTACATAAGATACAGGAGGCACCAGTATTACATACGGGTTGATACACCAGATACATAAGATATAGGCAGCACCAATATTACATACGGGATGATACACTCAATACATAAGATATAGGCAGCACCAATATTACATTCGGGATGATACACACAATACATAAGATATAGGCAGCACCAATATTACATTCGGGATGATACACACAATACATAAGATATAGGCAGCACCAATATTACATACGGGATGATATACACAATACATAAGATATAGGCAGCACCAATATTACAATCGGGATGATACTGAAAGTACATTCAGCACCAATATTAAGATAAAGGCAGCACCAATATTACATACGGGATGATACACTAGATACATGAGATAAAAGCAGCAGCAATACTACATACGGGATGATACACCAGATACATGAGATACAGGCAGCACAAATATTACATTAAAGATAATACACAAAATACAGGTAGCACCAATATTAAATGAAGGATGATATACAAGATACGTATGGTATAGGCAGCACCAATATTACATACGGGATGATACACCAGATACATTAGATAAAGGCAGCACCAGTATTACATACGGGATGATACACCAGATACATAAGATATAGGCAGCACCAGTATTACATACGGGATGATACACCAGATACATAAGATAAAGGCAGCACCAATATTACATACAGGATGATACACCAGATACATAAAATACAGGCAGTACCAATATTACATATGGGATGATACACCAGACATAAAATACATGAAACATTAATGTTACATACGGAATGATACATGAGATACAAGAATCACCAATATTACATACGGAATGATGCACCAGATACATAAGATACAGGAAGTACCAATATAACATACGATAAGAAACGCCAGATACATGGGATACAGGAATTACCAATATTTCATGCGGGATGAAAAATCAGATGCATAAGGAACAGGCAGCACCAATATTACATACGGATGATACACCAGATACAGTCAGCAACAATATTACATGCGGGATGAAACACCAGATACATCAGTTACAGGCAGCTGCAAAATTACATATAGGATGATACACCAGATACATGAAATACAAGCATCACCAAGATTACATACGGGATGATACACACAATACATAAGATATAGGCAGCACCAATATTACATACGTAATGATATACCAGATACATGAGATACAGGAAGCACCAATATTACATACGTAATGATATACCAGATACAGGAAGCACCAATATTACATACGTAATGATATACCAGATACCTGAGATACAGGAAGCACCAATATTACATACGTAATGATATACCAGATACTTGAGATACAGGAAGCACCAATATTACATACGGGATGATACACTGGATACATGAGATACAGGAAGCACCAATATTACATACGTAATGATATACCAGTTACCTGAGATACAGGAAGCACCAATATTACATACGGGATGATATACCAGATACCTGAGATACAGGAAGCACCAATATTACATACGGGATGATATACCAGTTACCTGAGATACAGGAAGCACCAATATTACATACGGGATGATATACCAGATACTTGAGATACAGGAAGCACCAATATTACATACGTAATGATATACCAGTTACCTGAGATACAGGAAGCACCAATATTACATACGTAATGATATACCAGTTACCTGAGATACAGGAAGCACCAATATTACATACGGGATGATATACCAGATACCTGAGATACAGGAAACACCAATATTACATACGGGATGATACACCCGATACAGACAACACCAAAATTACATACGGGATGATACACCAGCTACGGGCAGCAACAATGTTACATGCAGGATGAAACACATGGGATATAGGCTGCACTGATATTACAGGCGTGATGAAACACCAGATACATGAAATACAGGCAGCACCAATATCACATAGGGGATGAAACACCAGATACATGTACATGACAGGGTTGGATCCAGTATGTTTTGAAAGGGCACATGAAATTTTTTATCATTATGAAATGCGAGCGCAGCAGGTGCATGCCTTCAGAGGCGAGGGGGTGCAACTCCCACAGCCCCCTAAGTCCACCAATGCATGAGATACAGACAGCACCATTATTACATACGGGATCGAACACTAGATACAATGATACAGTCAACACAAATATTACATACGGGATGAAACACCAGATGCATGAGATACAGAAAGCATCAATATTACATACGGGAAAATACACCAGATACATAAAACACAGGCAGCAGTAATATTACATACGGGATGATACACCAGATACTGGCAGCACCAATATAACATACGGGATGATACATCAGATGCATGAGATACAGTCAACACAAATATTACATACGGGAAGATACACCAGATACATGAGATACAGTCAGCACCAATATTACATACGGAATGATACATCAGATACATGAGATACAGTCAACACAAATATTACATACGGGAAGATACACCAGATACATGAGATACAGTCAGCACCAATATTACATACGGAATGATACATCAGATACATGAGATACAGTCAGCACCAATATTACATACGGAATGATACATCAGATACATGAGATACAGTCAACACAAATACTACATACGGGAAGATACACCAGATACATGAGATACAGTCAGCACCAATATTACATACGGGATGATACACCAGATACATGGGATACAGGCAGCACCAATATTACATGCGGTACGAAACACTAGATACTGGCAGCACCAATATAACATACGGAATGATATATCAGTTACATGAGATACAGTCAGCACCAATATTACATATAGGATGTAATCAATAACGTTGAATAAAATAGTTTGTGACATGATCAATATCTTTAAAATGTATTTTTAAGGTAATTGATAATCTAACTAAATACCGATCTCTCACCGCTCCCGCTTTAAGAGATGTCGCATAAATGAAGTGACTCGGGGTAACTCTTGTGCTGTAGATATATTGCTTTTATAGCTATATTCTTTAAAAGCAAACAAAAATTTGCAAACTCTCAATTTTGTTTGTTCCAAAATGTTTACGCTGCTGTCGTTGTATTGTTGTTTAACGTCCCACTCAAGAATCTTTCACTCATATCACCAAATTCCGATGAAGGGCTTCAAAACTTGGTCTATGGCGGCACTTATGGCCATTGAGCAGTAAGGGTTCTTTAACGTGCCGGCACCTACTGTGACACCGGACCTCGGTTTTTACTGTCTCATCCGAAGGACAGGAAACCGACCTGCCGCCGGCTGGACTCGATCTCACGACCTCATGATTAAGAGTCGAGCGCGCTACCGACTGAACCAGGCTTGCTCGCAAAATGTTTACGCACATTCAGTCCCCCGTAATATTTATTAAAAATAAACTACATCTAAAATGTAACTGCGCAACTCCCATCGGACATGTTGGGACGATTGAAAACATGAAAAAACCATTGTTTTCAAAGCTATTTTGGTTTATTTTGGTAATTTCTGCATTCATTTTACGGTTTTATGAAAACGACACATCGCATTTTCTCAATAGATAATTGAATTTCTTGATGTCAAAATGAATTCTCAATGTTTGTTCGAGGTATGACCGAGGTTTGAAGTATTGTGACGTCATTAAATCTAATAATCGTTCGGACAGCATCGTATGATGAAAGATGTAAACTGTTACCATGTACGCCAAGGACCGGGTTTTAGGTTACATTTATGCGTCAAACGTTGAGACATACGCAATTTCTTTTTATCTTAATGTGATATATTGTGAATTAAATAAAATATTTTGAATTTTGACCATTGTTACATCGGTAAGGATGTGTAATTGATAGAGTATTGAATGTATAGGTTGAAATATTTATGCCCTCATTCTTGGTGCGGAAAAGACGGAACTGAATAGTTTGTTAGATGTTAAAAAGCTGTCTACATGTCTACATATTAAATATGAAATGATTAATATATATATATATATATATATATATATATATATATATAGATAGATAGATAGATATTCTACGACATCTTTTGTGTGATATCGTAGAGTCATATTCCTGTGGGATAGATTTCGATGTAGTTTTAGAAACGAAATATGTTGACATGAACGTTATAATAAAAGTCCTACTACATTATATATCTTTTCCAACATTTGTGTGCCTTCTGATATCCGCAGCCAAAATTATTTTGGCATTATTCATTTATTTATCGCCATGTTGTGGTTGTTTTCACACTAGTAAGACAGTTATACGTACATTGGAATAAGAAGTAATATAAATTTTTCTGAAATATTTGACAATCGAACATGTCCCCACAAAAATAATTTTGTATTTTTGACTTGAACCTCTTTAAAAATATGTGTAATATCGTGTTTTTCTCGATGTTAAATTGTTCTATTGAATAAGAAAAACCCGAGGACATTTATAAATACAGGAAACACACTACAATGAAATAAAAAAATTGGGACATTGTAAATGAAACTTCCGATGTGTTTTGTGTAAATTGCAGATCGATTCAGTTTTGTTGATACACGAAAAGAACGAAAATAAATACACGAAATTGCTGCCCGGAGTAATCTTTTTGATTTTGCAATACCAAATAGCTCTCAAATTATCTAATGTTGAGAGATTAGTGTTAATTTTGAAAGATTTTCCGTATTCATGTAAAAAGTCTGTGATACAAAAGTACATATAAAGAGATGTAATGTAACTCATAAGCAATTAATTTATCGATTTGTGATGGCTTTGAGCATTAAGATTATTATAACTGGGTCTGGTTATATCGTGAATACAGCGAAAACGTGTACATCGAGCGCCATAAGCTTTGATAGCTACACGAATGAAATACTCTCTAATACTGACATTTGTTCTTATTTCAATAGTCATTACAATTAATGTTGACGGTTAACCTGGATTTGTCTTGTATCTCTTACACACCTTGTTTTCATGCTACGTACGTCACAGACAGCATCATAATTTTAAGTAGCCTACTGCTATTGATAAGAGAGCCGTCGTGGCTCAGCGGTAGAGTGCAGCCGGAGGGTCGCGGGTTCGAGCCTCGGCGGAGGCGGCTGGCTTTTCCTGTCCTTCAGGTGAGACACTAAAAACCGAGGTCCCGTGTTACAGTAGTTGGCGGCACGTTAAAGAACCATCACTGCTCAATGGCCATAAGTGCCTATCATAGGCCAAAATGTGAAGCCCTTCACCGGCATTTGGTGACATCCCCATATGAGTGAAAGATTCTTGAGTGGGACGTTAAACAACAGCTATTGATAAATGGTATGCAAGCCTTTTTGTCACAATAACAATCCTTATAACAATTTCCCCATACGTCTTAGTATGCATAAAGTCAATCAGTTTTCAGCTAATGTATTGTACGCAATTTGTAAAAAAGAACCATTTTGACATTTGAACAATCCCAAAATACTACTACTACTACTACTACTACTATTACTACAACTACTACTACTGCTATTACTACAACTACTACTATTACTCTACTACTACTACTACTATTATTAATATTACTACTACTACTACTACTGTTGCTGCTACTACAACATATACTTCCGCTTCTGATACTTCTTTTTCTACTACTACTACTACTACTGTTACTACTACAACCAAATTTATTAATGAGTGAATAAACATATATCTTTTAAAGTTACCAAAATACAATTGATATGAATTCATTGCTTGTAATCTGTGTAATTATTCAAAAAAAAATTTTTCAACGACAGTTTTTAATCGTTTTCATATTTTTCAAGTCACGTTAGAAATATAAATTTGGAATCTATCTTAATTTGAAACAGATTCAGATCTTGATTATATTGTCTTGGGACTTGCAGTCAGACAAAGTGTTTGACTAAATACTTTCGTATAATCTTTTTTGAAATGTGAAGGATGTAATTGCCTACTGTACGAAAATGTTACATTTATAGTGAATTTTAATTTAATCATCCTTTACAATTATCATCTTTTGATTCTGAAAACAGAGGAGATATCATTGCTCCTATGTGTCTACTTCTTACTTAAATTAAATGTTATGCACACCCATTGAATTGTTATTGTCCGATGTCTGTCGCTAGAGTTACTATCGCACATATATTGAATTTAACAACATTTTCATTGTTGCTTTTTCCCTCAAATCTAGATAATAAAGTGATTCATTTCCCATCTAACTTACTTAATCAAGTACACCATTTACTGAAATTGATTTAAATTTCGTCACGGAAAAAAACCTTTTATTATATTCAATTGATCACGTGATCATATTGAACAACAAACGATACCAAAATGTAGTTTGGGTTCCAGTGAGGCTCGAACCTGAGCTAACGTGAAGTGAGAGTCACGGAGGCCCCACACAACGGATATCATCAGGTTGTATATGTCTTCCAAGCCAAAGTATTGTAATATACATATAACCTTGCGGGGTGGAGTCTGGACCTGGACGAGTTTAAATTTTAGCTATAATACATCAAAATTCCACTGACGAGAGTTTTGTACATGTCATCATATAGTTTACGGGTATTCGAGATGGAAACCTGTCATAGCCGAAAGGTGAAGAGGCCCTATGATAATTAAAAGGTTACTCCGCCACGCCAAGTTATATAAATCGGACAATATAAAAAATCTCGGATACCAAAGTATAAATATTTCGGATGTCCAGGATAAAGGTACAAATCTGGTAAAATATGGACAAACACAGACCTCTTGCAATCGCGAGGTGGGATCAGGTGCCATGGAGGAGTAAGCATCCCCTGTCGACCAGTCACACCCGCCATGAGTTCACAGTCAAATCAAATAAAATACGTGTGGAACGAATCCTCGTCACAATTGGTACAGACCTCTCAACAACCGCCATCGAACAGGTAACTCAACATTTCACAGAAACAGAGTAATGGGAAACAGAACTATTATACCGACCGTAAAATTTGCGGAACGTTGACATCAAAAGCGGTTTCGATATCCCTGTGTGAATAATTTGTCAGCCAGTAGTTTACCTCTATTATGAAATGTTCATATGTTGAACACGCCCTTACATATCGGATCATTTGTGAAATATAAACTCCATATGCTGATGATTGTGGGAAATTACTACCCAAGTGCGGAAATTTTACCATGGGAAAGCCGTAATAATCGCATTTGTCGTATGGCTTAGTTGTTAATTTCAATAGTATGCAAAATGTCTAAGTACGAAGAGTGTGTGCTTGATTCTGTTGTATCTTTCTAGTCTGCTGTAATATCTCACATTGACACATGTATGAAAATTGTCATTATATAAATATAACATTCCTGAGAGGGTGGTAGTGGAATTGTCACCCCGAGCAAATACATATTCAACCGAGGCGAAGCCAAGAATGACAATGATTTTCAAGGCGTGACAATTTCCACTACCACCCGATCAGGAATGCTATATTTATTATATTATACCGATCCACTGTATTGAAACATATATTATCATTTGAATTATTTAAAACAAAAAAATACACTGCAAAAGCAGTATTATTTTTATACTTTATTCATGCAAAAATCTACATGTACGTAAGTTCATCACGTTCGTAAAACAACTGCCTTCGATACCCAAACCGTTCTTTGCGTCGATTTTGAATCTTAAGCCTCAAGCGAACATGTCTGTTTAGCTGACTTCAGCAAATACATTTGACAAATGATGTTTCAATTCATTTCAGTTGTTTTCTCTTTCGGTTCCAGTCTGCGTCGAAGAAATGTATGTTACAAAACTCATATAGAGGCTACACCTAATTACTACATAGGGAGAGAAAAAAAAAAACGAACCGTACACGTATCCATTTCTGCGCATCACTCAACTGATGAAGTCTAATTGACAGAAACGATATCGTCTTGAGCATTGTAACTTTGGTATTATGTTTATAATATTTATAACCACTAGGTCGTTGCCACTGCTGGTGGACCGTTTGAGTCCCCGAGGGTAAACATAAACCTAGTACCTGTAATTTCGGTACCAGCTGTTCATCTTATACTAAAGTAATATTTGGCACTGTTAACACCATTTAAATTCTAAATTTCATCTTATATTAAAGTAATATTTGGCACTGTTAACACCATTTAAATTCTAAATTTTTTCTAAAGCTAAGATAGTCATTTTTACAGTGGCTACTCTTAGACGGATTTCGGCTATACCTTTAGAGATATTATTTGGCCTTGTATGATACCATTTTATCTTTAGTAAAAATCACATACTTTTCAAATTGGAGCTCAACTGATGAAGTCTAATTGACAGAAACGATATCGTCTTGATCGTTGTAACTTTGGTATTATGTTTATAATATTTATAACCACTAGGTCGTTGCCACTGCTGGTGGACCGTTTGAGTCCCCGAGGGTATACATAAACTTAGTACCTGGTATTTTAGGTACCAGCTTTTCATCTTATAATAAAGTAATATTTTGCACTGTTAACACCATTTAAATTCTAAAATTTTTCTAATGTTAAGATAGTCATTTTTTTTTACAGTGGTTACTCTTAGACGGATTTCAGCTATACCTTTAGAGATATTATTTGGCCTTGTATGATACCATTTGATCTTTAGTAAAAATCACATACTTTTCAAATTGGAGCTCAACTGATGAAGTCTAATTGACAGAAACGATATCGTCTTGAGCATTGTAACTTATGTTTATAGTATTTATAGTAATGTGTCTTACAAATAAAAGTTGTATTGTTTGAGGCTTTGTCTGCTGGCACCAGTAAATATAGATCATGTAATCTATCCAGCTCATTTAGAACTTCTGTATCACTAGATACAGAGGGATAACTTGTTTTCATAGTTCCTTTAAGTTTCCGAATACGATATTTTATCAACCATCGTATAGCTTTTAGCCATTCAGACAAAGTGTCTGGTTCCACGTCTTCATGTTTGGCACATCGTCTGGAATAGTCTTCGACAGAATTCATAACTAAACTGAAATTAAAGGAACGGGCTTCGCGGTATTTTGGACTTTTGAGGTTTTCATTTTCAACAATGACATGTCCGATAGGATCATATTTGAAAGGAACACGACGGTGTTATGTAGGAGATGATTATACTGTTGGTCTATATCTACATGTATATCTTAATTTTGTACTTATAGCTACAATTTGAGGTTTTACAATTTTGTACTCACTCTCTCTCTCTCTCTCTCTCTCTCTCTCTCTCTCTCAATACAGAAGTGCATATTTAATGCATTAGTCTGAAAAAGTAACATGCATAGAAACACAATGTAACGTTATATGGGTCTGTTTGTATTTAAGTGTGTATATTTATGTATATTTATAATATCTATATAATATATGAAGTTGGAGCGTACATGTACATAGTTATGCAATGGATAATATGCGAGTATATGCAGGTATATTATATGAACTTTCATGTGTGTGTATGTGTATACGTATGTGTGGTCACGTGTGTGTGCGCATGAGAGTATGTTTATATGCTTTCCTGTAGAATATATCAGCAGATGTGTATGTTTACAATTCCCGTGTTCAAGTCTGTAAAGAGATTCATAATGTACTTTAGATATGTGTATACATGTATGCAAGGATGTATGAAAGTAATATTGATGTCTGTATGTTTAGTTGAGGGTGGTTTCTATATGTATGAACGGACTGGCACTGACTGCAAGAGTCTTAATGATTACTGAGTTGTACAGTAAATTGTCGTTGATGTTTTCGGCTAATTCATATAAAAAGTGTAGTATTTCTTGTTTTAATAATTGTTATTCTAGAAAATTCTTACAACACTCTAATTTCTTATATCTTCCTCCATTTTCACCCATATATGAAAGTACAAAATGAAATCGAAATTAAAAAAAAATGAAACCCTTACGTACATGTCATTCATTAGATTATGGTGATACGGGCGAATCAAAGACAAGGTGGATGCGTTTTCTGTCCTAAAATAACCGGTGGGGAAAATTTCCAGGTACAGTCAATCTTCTCTATAAAGGCCACTTAAGGGAATAGGCCAAAGTAACTGTTATAGACAGGTGGCCTTTATAAAGAGATAGATTCATTATAAAAATGTATACAAAAGTTATCTTTGAATGGTCTTTATAGGCAGGTGCCCAATATACAGAGGTGGCCTTTTATGCAAGTTTTGCAGTATACATTTTTATATCAGTATTTACTTTCGCATGCAAAGCCTTAGCAGTATCTGTGATGATCAGCCTTCCAACCTTACAGTCCAAAATAGACTGGTTTTAAACAACAGGAAGATCATACCTTTCAAATATGCAGGGATGAAAGCGTTAAAAGAATAAGGTGAGTCAATTTATCATTTTTTTTTCCCCATTTAGGTTACTACTTTATGAAATGACAAAAAAATGTCTGCAAAAGAAGAAGGAAGTCAATATTCGTGACATTGTTGATTGTCTTGACACATAACACGATATATTGCATTCATTTCACCACATGTGCATAAAGCGAGTTGTTTGTTTGATATATCTTCCAGGTCAATATCTTGTCACTCATATGTCCTAAACACACGTGTTTACAAAACAAATTGACATGAAACCTTACAAAATATATTGAGAATTTTCTTATAGCATTGCTGCAAATATTTGAGATAAATAAACAAATGAAATAGAATGACCTGGCAGTCTTGCTTGTTTTTGTATTATTTCTGTAATTTATTAATGCAGATAATTTCGGAAAATCTCTCTCTCTCTCTCTCTCCTTCTCTCTCTCTCTCCGGATAAGAATATTACTTCTTTAATGAGAGCTGTCCGAATATAAATGTCAAGCGCTTATGAGACAAAGATTCTTGATTACGAATGTTATGTTAATTAATATATATTGACGTAATCCATATCCGGCAAAATATGTAACGAAAAAATACAAGTATGTAGTATTCTTAATAAATGTACAAAAAGATTTAATATATTGATGTAGAAATATGCATTATCTAAAATGGTTCCAGTTACTGACATTTTTAATTTAGCAGATTTTAACATCTTTAGGTGACCTTTTTATATATTATTTTTCTATATTCACCTGCATATAGTATTTTGAAATAAAATGTACAAATATGTCATTTTAAATGTTTTCCCTATTTTTATTGAATCATATACCAAAATTAAAGTTTCTAACCCTAAAATAATGTTATTAACAAGGACATCATCTTGGCGGCATAGCTAGATCAATTTATACCGTTGAAACAAACCTGTATACTAAATTTCATGCATTTATCAAGAAATGAACAATTTAGCCATATTTCGCCTTCAATCTGTTGGCCTGTATTAACACTCGACTGTTGATTCACATGTACAATGGATTGGTAATATTTTGTCACTGTGATACAACTCATTATATCAATAATGTAGAAATGTGTTGTACTGACTTCAATGCATCGCGAAATTAATCAGTGTCCTCATATAGATCTACTTCGCTAGCTGATCGCACTTTGGAACCTAAGCCTTGTAATCAAACTTAGTTACGAAAACCACAAATTATCTCTGGAAAATAATGATTCGTTATTATCATGAATGTATGTATAAATCTTCTGAATCCAAAGAGAAACAAACTAGCTGGGGCCTTTAATTTGACATGTTGATATTTCGACGACGTTTTGTCAGTGAATAATGGGCAATCATAATTCTTATGTGAATGTCATATATCCAAACGAACTAGAAACGAAAAACACAACAGAAATTAGAACACACGCGGTGGTCTACTTGGACATTTTACTTACTATTGACATAGACGGTAAATTGGCAACAAAGCTATACGAGAAAATAAATGCGGAATAATGACCTTGTTTTCATCCTTTACTGTGCTTCACTAAATGAAACGTTGAACAAACTTTTCGATATCGATAATCGATTCCGATTAAGACGAGGATTTTCCCTTCATTTATTTCACGGCGGGTGTGTCCGGTTAACAGGAGATGCTTACTCTTTCATGGAACCTGATCCCATCTCCTCTGGATCATCAGAAGGTCCGTGTTTTCCAATGTTCACCAGATTTTGATACTCTCTCTCTTGGACATCTTGGACTCATCCAACTGGAACCTAAGCTGGTGTTTGTGAGAAAGTTTGCCAGTTTACTTGTGGAAGGCCGCTGATGTGTTCCCGTGTACATTGTAACCGGATTCTCTCCTCCACCGTTTAAAACTGGCCACCACCATAAAACTGAACATTCAATATTCTACATTCTTGAACATTGGACAAACATTGACCCCCGTAAGATCTAGAGGTGGGGGTCAGGTGTTATGGATGAGTAAGCATACCCTCCCGACTTGAGTATGCTATGTTTGTAAAGTTGAAGCTAAAACAGTACTCCAGTGGTTCCTTTGGTTAAATTATTCGACTGGCATGCAGAAGGCATGGGTCAGAATCTCGGCACTGGGGAATATCTGAGACCACTCAACAGACAGCGACTGTTCTTTGTTACTCATTTGGATTTGACCGTGGATTCACGGCCGGTGTGACCGGTCAACAGAGGATGCTTACTCCACCAGGGCACTTGATCCCAGAGGACCTCCAGAGGTCCATGTTTGTCCAATATTCACCAGATTTTTATATGTGTCCTGAACATGTATACTTTGTAATCTGATATTTTTATATTCTTTGTAATGCGCTTGGTATATTTATTGAAATGTACTGTTCTTTTGGAAGATTGCTAAAACCATGGAAGACCTTCATTATTTTATATGTGGGACGCTTCGAATCATCAGTGAATTGACATACATCAAGAGGAAGGTCAAAATTTGTGGAACTTGATCTATAGCAGGTGACGAAGTCATAGCAACCCTTGGTTGAAGTAAAAAAGACAGTGAGAACAAACAAACTAAAATATTACTATAAGTATAATACCGTTGCCATTCGTTGCGCTCGATGCTTAAATGATGCAGTTGACATTCATATCAAAATACAGATTATAAAAACGTGTCAAAAAGTACCAAAACGAATTTAGATCTTATATGGTGATATTGACTACAGTCAACATGACGCCAGACGATAAGGATTTTAACCGGTCATTTGCAGATAATCACACCTCGCAAAAGCAGCCGATTACAAGTATTTTCTTTCTATTTATGAAACTCTATTGCTTTGTTTGATGCTCGTTTGAACCGTGATAATGAATTCCGAAGTCCAGGATTTCCTCCTAACCATGAAGCAATCTGGCACACACACACACGCACCCCCCCCCCATATATATATATATATATATTTACAATAAAATTAATATTCGTGAGACCACGTAATGTTTACTGACTCTCTTCAAATTTATTTTGACATTAAGTTTTGACAAACAATATTTTTGTAAATTGATAAATCCCAAATCCATAAAAACTTTAAATAATGAATATTAAAGTACGGAAGCCGATTAGTATATAAAAAATAAAATTATCTCGTTTGTTTGTTTGTTTATTGTTGTTAACGTCCCACTCAAGAATATTTCACTCATATGGAGACGTCACCAAATGCCGGTGAAGGGCTTCAAATTTTGGCCTATGCTCGGCACTTATGGCCATTGAGCAGTGAGGGTTCTTTAACGTGCCGACACCTACTGTGACATGGGACCATGGATTTTACTGTCTCATCCGACAGACAGGAAACCAACCTGCCGCCGGCTGGACTCGAACTCACAACTTCATGATCAAGAGTCGAGCGCGCTACCGACTAAAATTATCTCGTTATAATGAGAAAATATGTCGTAATTACGAGATAATTATGTCGTTATTACGAGAAAAGATCTCGTAATTACGAGATAATTCTGTCATAATAACGAGAAAATATCTCGTAATTACGAGATCTTTTCTCGTAATAACGAGATAAGTATCTAGTAATTACGAGATCTTTTCCCGTAATAACGTCATAATTATTTCGTTATTACGAGATAATTATGTCGTTATTACGAGAAAAGATCTCGTTATTACGAGATAGTTAGAGATAGAAAAGTATAGAGACGCAGACCAAAAATGTTAACATTTTCGGTCCTGCCGGACGCATTTTGGTTATTATATGATAGCGGTCATTATTCTAAGCAAGCAAAATGCTGCCATGTTTAAAAATATATAATCCCGAAAATTCGAGTTATCATCTCTAAATTTCGTTATTATATATTGAATTTTCGAGTTATCTACTTTGATTTTGAGAGTGGTTTTAATGGATGCTTTCAGTTCTGGTCAGTACAACAATTGGTCAGAGACCTACATGAAGCCATTGGAATTAATCTTAATTTTGAACATTATTGATTGATCATATAACACTGATTAATTTTACCTCAATATCTGGACAAATATTCCAATATTTCAAGAAAAAAGCAAGAAAATTTATTATGTATAATTTATGTTTACTTGAGTTAAAGAGAATTTAATTTGCTCAATTATAACGATTAATTAGATATCGACATAACCTTTATATCAACCATCGTTGCCAATTAGCAGGACGTATTAAGACAAGAATAATAAAATTTCATGTTTTTGTTTCCATTTTCAAAATGATGAAAATATAACATATAATGAAGCGAACACACACACACACACTGAAAATTTCGAATTATTATCAAAAAATTTCGAGTTAAAATATTATCATTATTATTATTATTATTATTATTATTATAATATATATATATATATATATATATATATATATATATATATATATATATATATATATATATATATATATATATATATATATATATATATCGAGATAATTAGCTATCATTTCTTATCCCGTAATAACGACATAAGTATCTCGTTATTACGAGGAAAGATCTCGTAATTACGAGATGATTATGTCGTAATAACGACATAAGTGTTTCGTAATTACGAGATCTTTTCTCGTCATTACGACATAATTATCTCGTAATTACGAGATCATTTCTCAATTTAAAGTTTTTCGTTGATACTAATCGGCTTTCGTATTAAAGGGGCTTTAGCTGTGTTTACCAAAAAACAAAAAAAAAACCAAAACCCCAAAATTACACTTTTACTACTTAAAACAAATAGGAGTTATAAACAAAGAATCCTTTATTCCAATGCGGAAATAAGGACAGGTCCACTGTGGTCTTCATATGCAAATAGTAAGGTTAACTTAATCAATTGAAGGTGAAAAAGTGCGAAACCTTGGTTTCTCAAACAATGTTCACAAAATATATAGGAATTTAAGAATTTTATCTCTTTTCTACGAACTGGTGATATCACTTATTCGTTTTTATAAGTGATATCACTTATTCGTATAAGTGATATCACTCTTTCGAATAGGTGATATCACTCTTTCAAATAGGAGATATTATTTATTTGAATAGGTGATATCATGTATTCGGTATTCCAATTGGTGATATCACCCATTTGAAGAGGTGATATCACTTATTGAATAAGTGATATTACTTATTCGAAAGAGTGATAGCACTAACTGGTATTAAAAATTAAACGGCGTCCCATAGTAATTCAATCCACTGCCAAACCAGATATACCGCTATAATTTCGAAAAAATAAAAGCTGGCGGTTTATCGAGAATTGACTGTAAATATATGAAATGTATACATGTATTAAGCTTTTCTGTCCCTCTAAATACATGTTTTAACGTTAATTAAAGTATACTTAATAACACTCATTATGAATTGTGTACGGCCAAACAACCTTCAAATAATCCCTTTTATCGATACCATGTACAGGTTAATGATAAACAAAATGTCAATGCATGGCCTTTGGTGAGAGGAAAATATTTAACCCAATGCAATCTATCTTCATCTATCCATCCACTAGTACAATGTATGTATGTATGTATGTATGTATGCATGCGTGTATGTATGTGTGTATGTATGTATGTATGTATGCATGCGTGTATGTATGTGTGTATGTATGTATGTATGTATGTATGTATGTATGTAAGAATGTATGTATGTATATGTATGTATGTATGTATGTATGTATGTATGTATGTATGTATGTATGTATGTATGAATGTATGTATCTGTCTTTTCCTTGCCTGCGTATCTATCTGTATAAAAATCACAGATACCAAAGTATTTTTTAAAAAAAATCTTCAGGATACATATACAGATATTGTGAATATTGGACAAACACGGATCTCTGGAAATCTAGTGGTGGGATCACGTGCAATGGGGAGTAAGCATCCCCTGTTGACCGGTCACACCCGCTGTGATATATATATATAGTCATATTACTATATAGTCTTTATTCATAGTTTCAGTCGCAGGAGTTATATTATACTTTTTCATGTTATAAACAAAATACAGAAGTTTATGCTCAAAATAAAAATTTAGACCCCCACATAATGTAAAAAAAATGTATCGGATGGCAACGGTGAATACAATGTAAGTAACCGGGAGTGATCACTGACCTTCCGCAAGTAAACTAGCAACTCCCTTACAAAATCAACTTAGGTCCCACCGGGACTCGAATCTGTGCTGAACAGAGATGAAAGACATAGTGGTTTATAGTGCAATGTTATGATAAGTTGACTTGGCCACGGTGAAGACATTTTAATGTAAATCATATTTCCCTAAGTAACGAAGGAATCTATTGATGATTGTCATTGTAAAACTATTGCAGTAATAAAATAAGACATTTTAGAATTGCATTGCTCTGCCCGTTTTTCAAATAAAATTCTATTTTATTTTACAGAATTTTACTTTTTCTTTCCACGTATCAAAATGCGTAGTTACAAAGGAATAATTAATCTTTTAATGCGTTCTTTCAGAGCAAAGACTATTTTGAAAGTTAAGACCAGAATAATTGTTCATTTCACATTAACATTATCCATGATTACAATACTGTTTGTGACACATGAGAGCCTGGTTTAATGTGTTAATTTACAGGGAAGGAAAGAAAATTAATCACTAATGCTTATTGTATCTTAACATGTATTTCATTAATCTGCAAGATATTCGGGGAATAAATACCACCTGTAGACTAATATAGGAGTACTTGAACTTTTGAACCTTCTTAATCATGACATTGTCGTTTTTATCCAATGATATCTAATGTATACGACCTGATCATTTCTACTGAGAATATAAAAAAATGACGATGCAACTGCGTATAAGCATATTAATGGCCACTTTCAACATATTGAAGTTTTTTCATGTAAGTGAACTACACATGGCTTTGAAAAAAGAAAAGAATACTAATTCAAATTTGATTTTGATAAACTCTCTCTCTCTCTCTCTCTCTCTCTCTCTCTCTCTCTCTCTCTATATATATATATATATCTATATATATACCTACCTGGTAGACCACATCACAATTATATATTCGGTGTGTCCTTCATAAATATTAGACTTAGGAGAAAACCTCACTAATCAGACCATTATAAACAGTCAGGTGGTCTAAATGTTAAGGTTCCACTGTATATACATTTTAACTGGAAAGGGCCTTTGTTGTAGTGAAGCATTAAACATAAATTATTGTTTTTCCAAACAAATACCGATATTTTAACGTTAAAGTATCTTAGAATGAAAGCAATAAATCTTGCAATACCTGAAATGACAGTTGGAATGATATAGATGATAATAAATCTAAAGACAACAAGTATCTATTTTATTTTAAGAAAGATGACGGATTTCTGGTTGTTTATTTCTTTTTAATCGTAACCTCTCTTTCTCTCTCTCTCTCTCTCTCTCTCTCTCTCTCTCTCTCTCTCTCTCTCTCTATATATATATATATATAAACCACGGTATATTATTTACCAGTCAGTGTTGGCAACACAGTTTTTTTCACAAAAGATTCACCGAGGTTCCAATTATTGCATCATATAGGTTGATCTTAAATTTGATATACTTGTATATTTCCGAAAGAAAAAGTGGTGTCATATATATAAATTTCAGATACCAAACTATAAATCAATAGAATGTCCAGAACACAGATACAAATCCGGTAAAAATGGACAAACACGGACCTCTGGAAACCAAGAGGTGCCATGGAGGAGTAAGCATCCCCTGTCGACCGGTCACACCCGCCGTGAGTCCACAGTCAAGTGAGGAGTGTATCCTCGTCACATTTGGTACAGACGTCTCAACAACCACCAACGAAAAGGCAACTCAACATTTCACTTAGTGAAACAGAGTACTCGCAAACAAGACTATTAGACCGTAAAATTTGTGGAACGTTGACATTAAACGCAGTTTTCGATATCCCTGTGTCAATAATTTGTCAGTGAGTAGTTTACCTCTGTATATGAAATGTTCATATGTTGTGCACGCCTAAGTCTAAATGTATTGTCCGTGTTAGAAACCCCACTAAAAAATTAATATCCATATAGCATTGAAAAGTTTTGATAAATGATAATATCTGATTGAAAAAATTCTGTAGTAGGAAATAATCGACTGATACCGAAATACCTAATACTTGTGTTACATATACCCTCGTGGGGGCAAACGGTCCACCAGCAGTGACAAGGGCCCAGTGGTTATAAATATTATAATCAAAGTTATAGTTTTAAAAAAAGAGGCAAAAACAAATGCTCAAGACGTTCGTCTCTGTCAATGTCAATAGCTTCATTAGTTGAGCTAAAATTTCATATAAATGTATACTTCCGAAAGGAAAAAAGTGGTGTCATACAAGGTTACATAATAAATCTAAATGTATTGCCAAATCCGTCAAAGAGTACCCACTGTAAAAATAGATATCTTATTTTTTTAGTACCTTTGAATTTAAATGGTGATATCTGAGCGAATTATTACTCTAGAATAATATATTCGGTTGTTACCAAAATACCAGATACTGGGTTTCTGTTTACACCCTGGGACTGATTCAAACGGTCCACCAACGTTGACAACAAAAATAAATGCTAAAAAAAAATTTCTCAAACAATTAATACAAAAAATATAAAAACTTTGATATCTGTTCTTATTTGTTATTGTATATCAATCTAAGAGTAGTAGAAAGGAAAATAATATTTGGAAAAAAACCACATAGCTAATGCTCCTTTAATGAGAGTCACTGTGTTCACAATTTTTGTTTCATTTCATTGGATTTTACATTGAATTTTTGTTGTCGTAGTTTAGGTGTTGTGTGTTGTCTTGGTTTGCGTGATATTCACTTGTTTACCTAGTTTTGGGTTTCATAACAAAAACATGCAGACAGTTGTTATTTTGTTCAGTAGGGTTCACTGCCTTTTTATAGGACTTAGCTCAATAGAAAACGTTTTATGCCACGTGTTTTAAAAACGTTCATTATACAAGAATAACGGTCATGACAAAGGCCAATTTGAGCCAATTTGTTGAATATCTTGATGCAAATATTTGAGTAGCGTGTTGCCCGTACGACAACTGGACAAAAAAAAAAAAACAAGTATTCCTCTGAAGGGATCCTTCCTATGATTTACCAGCAGTACTTTCATATATTATATGTTAATATGCCGTTAAAATAATGTAAAATGTAAGTAAACATAATGAAAACTTTAAAAAAAAAAAAATGAATTAAAGTTAATTTTTAACGCGAAACAACAATAATAATAATAGGGACTTCAACCAATACAAGGTTTTTCTGTGATTTTAACTCGATTTCGAATTTTTTCCTACCACGCTGACACACCCGTTGCATAGGTCTACCAAGGTAAATTGGGAGATGTTTATAAACACAACGAGTCTGTATCAAATCAAACCGGGGGTGACAGGTTTTGGTAAAAATGACCGTATTGTTTTGGGTTTTGACAAAACACGGATGCGCCACTTAACCTTGGTAGACCACTCTGGACTAGAGACCTGTTACACACCCCAAACCCACGCACAAACCTGGGAACTTTTGCTTGCGAGAGAGCGATCTAATCACGGAAACAGTGAAAACAGTTTAATTAAAATTATTCGCTTCATTCAATGTTTTCGTGATAAAAATAATTCTTAACACCAAATCACATCCTATGTATGTTTAAAACTGTCACTGCAACACCAAGGTGTTTGATTTACCGATTTCATGACAAATTTCTCTTGCCTGAGCGTTTGCAGACTAATAATTAGGATAATAATTGTAACTAATTTCTCAGATTTAATATCAATTTATAGGTGTATGTTCTTACCGCAACGCAAAACCCGCGTTACGTAGTTTCCTGGGAGCCGGCCTGGCTCAGTCGGTAGTGCGCTCGACTCTTGATCGTGAGGTCCTGAGTTCGAGTCCAGCCGGCGGCAAGTTGATTTCCTGTCCTTCGGATGAGACAGTAAAAACCGAGGTCCCGTGTCACAGTAGGTGTGCTGCACAATAGCCGTAAGTGCATAGGCCAAAGTTTGATGCCCATCATCGGCATTTGGTGACGTCTCCATATGAGTGAAATATTCTTGAGTGAGACGTTATACAACGACAAACAAACAAACAAACAACGTATTTTCCTGTGTTACTGAAAAGCTACTGTTTCTCAATGAAACGACCACAACGGCGTGTCACGTGTAAAAAAAAACCTTTATATTAAAAACGAAAATGCAGTTGAAGGACACAAATACAAACCAGACATCAAAACGATAAATTACAGTTATAATTTAGGCTCTCCAACGTCAACTTTCCACATTTTTAAACGTGTGTTTCAATCTCCCAAAGATCTGATATGCCAGAGGGTGTCTAACGTACAATCATTTCAAACACAGGATCAAATTACTAAGTTATAATATATTGTCTCCAGTGTATAACGAATGTCATTTAAAAATCAAAGTTTCGCAAATTTTACGGTCGGTATACTGATCTTGTTTGCAAATACCATGTTTCTTTAATTGGAATATTGAATTACCTGTTTGTTGTTTAATCGTCTTTTCTTTTCTTTTTTCCATTTGACTATTTGGACACCTCCATAGCACCTGATCCAAACTATTTATTTTCTGTAATTCCGTGTTTCTCCAACATTCTCTATATCTGTATAATATCTTCTGAACTCACCGACGGTTAATATAATATATTAATATATATCAACAGCAGCTCTGCCTAAAACCTACAAGGAGCTCCACATGAATCATGAGAGGGAGATTCGAAGTTTTATCGCCCCCGGAAAATATGATATGTCTTGGTTAAACAAGTCGTCATGTCTCCCTACAACTAGGACAATCAATGTATAATGTCTTATCATGTCTTCATGAAAGATAAATACCAAAGTGTTAAGATTTGTTAAAAAACACAATACACACACACACACACACACGACTTATGCCTTAAGCGACTGTCAGATTTTGGTCACATAATACTGGGATTCACTTAATACAGATCATTTAATATACAGCAAATGCCTTAGGTACAGTCACATAAGCACGTGAGACAACGGAGTTTTTATAAAAATGGGGTCTCACTTACGCAGTATTAACTGTATATATATATATATATATATATATATATATATATATATATATATATATATATATATATATATATATATATATATATATAGTTAAGATGCACAGATCTCTGGAATTTGAAGATAGAAATTTGATTTTGATCATTTGATGTTCATTTGATACGAATATGATCCAAATTATTTCTTGATAATATCCTAATTTTCCCACTCCATGTTATCTTTCGTTTTTCCTACTCTTTACAATCGTTTATGTTCACATGAGCTTTATACGATATCTCAAAGACGTACATAATTAACACCTTGTAAAATCAATAAACTAATACGTAACAGTCTGGAATGATTGACATTCAGATAAAAACAGAAGCGCCATTTCTCCTGATTCGTATAGCTGCATATCGTTTTAACAAACTCCTATAACTTCCACACTTAACGTAGATTAGCGGTATTTTTAAAAATGCCGTCTTATGTTAAACCGGCTTCTGTTATCTTTACGACCATCGCAATATTAAGCTTCTTTATACTGCAGTTGAAATATGTGTCATCTAACTTCTGTACATGTAAAAAGCATTTCTACGGGGGAAAGGATGCTGTTTGCAGAGATGTTCCCGATGGAATGATCAATGAAGTATTACAGAGCTTCACTTGTGATGTTACAAAATTGTGAGTATTCAATAGTTTTACATTAGTCATAAAAATATAAATGTTTAAGATTCTGCCATAAATATGTTATGTAAATATCCAAATTATTTCACATATATTTTAAATAGAGGTAATATATGCGACATCGATGTTAGTAGAAAAACAAAAATAAATGTGCAGTCCATTAAAGTATACGTTTTTTAACGATAAATATTGAAAAGTATTCTTAAATTACTTTTAGTATTATAAAATTGATGATGATGATGACGATGATGATGATGATATTTTTACAACGATTAACTAGTTTTACGAATATTTTTTTGCTTAGATTTTTATCTATAAACCATCGATGTGGATTATTTTGCTGGGTTTTAGTTTTAAGATATAAGAATTGAAAGTTCAATGAAATCAGATCGGTCAATATTAACACACTTTCAAGATTCTCCGAAAATGAGAATCTCCGGTTTACTAACATTGTTGATGTAAAAGTACTTTCGACATTATGGATATTTGTTAAATCATTTTATATGACATACCGGAAGCAGAATATTTGCGTTTCTTCCGATAACATTTTACATCGCCAAGAACGAAGCCATATTTTGTTATGACAACCAAGACAGCATATTATTTTTCGCCATTTTCGAAATCAATTTGTAAACTCTGCCATTTTTGGCATAGAAAGTTACAAAATACAGCAGGCGACAGCAAAATAATGATAATATTGTTTTTGATTTTAATCAAACATCTACGGCATATAACGAATGTACTTTTCAGGAAGACACATCAAAGTTACATTGAGATAAATTAATCATCTTTGAATAATTATAATTATAGTGTGGAATAACAGTTTTGTATAATACTGTATAATTTCTGTTCATCCTTTGCTGTGAAGAATGGTTTAAATGATCTAAAACTCCATTTCCACTGGGTCGTGTTGGTGGACCATTTGGGTCCCCAAGGGTATAAATTAACCCATAATTTCAGCACCGACTGATTATTTCATACTTAACCCTTTCAACCCTACAAACCATAATCGACTATTCTTAAACAATAGAAAAGAGCATACCGCTCAGATACTCAAGGGGCAGTATTTGTGTTTTTCCAAAAATAATAAATTTTTTATATACTTTTACTACTTGTACTTGCTGTACAAAAACAAATAAGAGCTGTACACAAGCATAAACATATAATATTTCTGTATATTTCTATATTTCTGAAAATAAGGTATGGTTGAATTGAATAATTGCCAAACTGGGTTTCTCAAGCAGTTTTCACAAAATATATAGGAACTTAAAACATATTTTTGCCTGTGTATATCGCATTTTTGTTATTGTTTATCAAGCTAATTACTACAAAGAGGAAAAACAGATAATGTACCCCTGACCATTCCATTTTGTCTATGAGAGTCTATGATTTTGGATTAAACAGCTTGGAACTGCATACCCCTCTGGATGTAACGATAATATTCAAAGTGTAGGCAATCTATCTAGCCCAGTGTGTAATGGTGTTAATGTGATGGAACTATTTAATTCTAACGTAAGACGTAAGTGAAGTCACAGACATCGTTCATACAACAGACCCAACAAACCATAATCGACTATTCTTAAACAATAGAAAAGAGCATACCGCTCAGATACTCAAGGGGCAGTATTTGTGTTTCCCAAAAATAATAAATTTTTTATATACTTTTACTACTTGTACTTGCTGTACAAAAACAAATAAGAGCTGTACACAAGCATAAAAATATAATATTTCTGTATATTTCTATATTTCTGAAAATAAGGTATGGTTGAATTAATCAATTGCATATGAATAATTGCCAAACTGGGTTTCTCAAGCAGTTTTCACAAAATATATAGGAACTTAAAACATATTTTGCCTGTGTATATCGCATTTTTGTTATTGTTTATCAAGCTAATTACTACAAAGAGGAAAAACAGATAATGTACCCCTGACCATTCCATTTTGTCTATGAGAGTCTATGATTTTGGATTAAACAGCTTGGAACTGCATACCCCTCTGGATGTAACGATAATATTCAAAGTGTAGGCAATCTATCTAGCCCAGTGTGTAATGGTGTTAATGTGATGGAACTATTTAATTCTAACGTAAGACGTAAGTGAAGTCACAGACATCGTTCATACAACCCCAACATACATGGTGTCACTTTTTCATCTCTTTTACCTTACGTTATAATGGGCCTTTTTCATATTCGCAGCAAACTTTTTTCTGTTCCTTTTACACTACTTAATGAACTTTTTCAGGAAGCAAGAATCAACCCCTTCACTGGTTCTTCAACCCCAGAATACACACTGAACTCCATTATAATGGACATTGCTTATCGCAGACTGTTCAAGCCTACACGCGTTGCAAACGATAACATTTTACATCGCCAAGAACGAAGCCATATTTTGTTATGACAACCAAGACAGCATATTATTTTTCGCCATTTTCGAAATCAATTTGTAAACTCTGCCATTTTTGGCATAGAAAGTTACAAAATACAGCAGGCGACAGCAAAATAATGATAATATTGTTTTTGATTTTAATCAAACATCTACGGCATATAACGAATGTACTTTTCAGGAAGACACATCAAAGTTACATTGAGATAAATTAATTATAATTATAGTGTGGAATAACAGTTTTGTATAATACTGTATAATTTTCGTTCATCCTTTGCTGTAAAGAATGGTTTAAATGATCTAAAACTCCATTTCCACTGGGTCGTTGACTCTGTTGGTGGACCATTTGGGTCCCCAAGGGTATAAATTAACCCATAATTTCAGCACCGACTGATTATTTCATACTTAACCCTTTCAACCCTACAAACCATAATCGACTATTCTTAAACAATAGAAAAGAGCATACCGCTCAGATACTCAAGGGGCAGTATTTGTGTTTCCCAAAAATAATAAATTTTTTATATACTTTTACTACTTGTACTTGCTGTACAAAAACAAATAAGAGCTGTACACAAGCATAAAAATATAATATTTCTGTATATTTCTATATTTCTGAAAATAAGGTATGGTTGAATTGAATAATTGCCAAACTGGGTTTCTCAAGCAGTTTTCACAAAATATATAGGAACTTAAAACATATTTTTGCCTGTGTATATCGCATTTTTGTTATTGTTTATCAAGCTAATTACTACAAAGAGGAAAAACAGATAATGTACCCCTGACCATTTCCATTTTGTCTATGAGAGTCTATGATTTTGGATTAAACAGCTTGGAACTGCATACCCCTCTGGATGTAACGATAATATTCAAAGTGTAGGCAATCTATCTAGCCCAGTGTGTAATGGTGTTAATGTGATGGAACTATTTAATTCTAACGTAAGACGTAAGTGAAGTCACAGACATCGTTCATACAACAGACCCAACATACATGGTGTCACTTTTTCATCTCTTTTACCTTACGTTAACAAAAAATGGGCCTTTTTCATATTCGCAGCAAACTTTTTTCTGTTCCTTTTACACTACTTAATGAACATTTTCAGGAAGCAAGAATCAACCCCTTCACTGGTTCTTCAACCCCAGAATACACACTGAACTCCATTATAATGGACATTGCTTATCGCAGACTGTTCAAGCCTACACGCGTTGCAAACGATGACTTTTCTGAACAGAAACGTCTTTTCCTTAAACTTAAATTTACAAATAAAGGTATAGAAGCTTTAAACATTGGCAAATTGGCATCTTATTTTAAGAGGTCCTAAATAACGCGAAGCCCGTTCCTTTAATTGGCGTCAGAATTTCAGTTTTAGTTATGAATTCTGTCGAAGATTATGCTAGACGATGGGCCAAACATGAAGATGTAGAACCAGACACTTCGTCTGAATGGATAAAAGCTATATGATGTTTGATAAAATCTCATATTCGAAAACTTAAAGGAACAATGAAAACACATTATCCCTCTGTATTTAGTGATCCAGAAGTAGTAACTGAACTGGATAGATTGTATGACCAATATGCACTTGTCCCATCAGACAAAGCCTCAAATAATATAGTTTTTATTTGTAAGGCACATTACTATAATTGTTTATTAAAAGAGATAGGGTTTAATACGAATTCTGGCAATCCTACATACACACGTAGCTCACTTTCAAAGGACGAGATCCTTCTAAATCACGTGTCCGTATTACGCTCATTTGATATACCTACAACGGATACCAATTTTGAGCTACCACATTTATATTGGATACCTAAACTTCATAAAACCCCATATAAGCAAAATACATAGCAGGATCCAGCATATGTTCTACCAAACCTTTATCTTTACTACTTACCAAGATATTGACAGTCGTTAAGGAGTTGATTATTCCAGAAGCAGTGTAAATCAGATGTGGATACTTAAAAATTCCACAACTTTTAGAAAATTTGAAGGCACACAATTTTCTCAAATTCACAGTATCAGAACATACGATTTCTCTACTCTTTACACAAGTATTCCACATAAAAAATAAAAAAAAAGACTTTTTAGTATCATAGACAACTCTTTTTTCACTAAAGGTGGTACCCGTAAATTTAAATATCTAGTGATTGGTTATCATGATACTTATTTTGTCAAAGACCACTCTGATTCTAAATACATTGAAGTTGATATAAAAAACATGCTGGAAATTCTAATAGACAATATATTTATAATGTTTGGAGACGTTGTCTTTCAACAAACTGTCGGCATTCCTATGAGAACCAATTGTGCCCCTTTATTGGCCGACCTATTCATACGAAGCATACTTCATTCAGAAATTGCTGAATCAAAAGAAGAAAAAGCTGGCGGTGTCCTTTAATTTCACATTTAAATATATCGACGACGTTTTGTTAATTAATAATGACAATTTTCATACATATGTCAATGCGATATATCCCAGCGAACTAGAAATTAAAGATACAACAGAATCAAGCACACACGCTTCATACTTAGACATTTTACTTACTATATACACAGACGGGAAATTTGCAACTAAGCTATACGACAAACACGACGATTTCGGCTTTCCCATCGTAAATTTTCCACATTTATGTAGTGATATCCTACAGTCACCCGCATATGGAGTTTATACTTCACATGATCCGGCATGCCAGGGCGTGTTCAACATATGAACATTTCATATACAGATGTTAACTACTCATTGACAAATTATTGACACAGGGATATAAAAAATGCGTTTGATGTCAACGTTCCGCAAATTTTACGGTCGATACAATAGGCTTGTTTCCGATTACTCTGTTTCAGTGGGTGAAATGTTGAGTTGCCTTTTCGATGGCGGTTGTTGAGACGTCTGTACCAATTGTGACGAGGATTTGTTCCTCACGTATTTCATTTGGACTTGACTGTGGACTCACGGCGGGTGTGACCGGTCGACAGGGGATGCTTACTCCTCCTTGGCACCTGATCCCACCTCTTGGTTTCCAGAGGTCCGTGTTTGTCCATGTTTCACCAGATTTGTATATATATATATATATATATATATATATATATATATATATATATATATATATATATATATATATATATATATATATATATATATATCCTGAACTTCCTAAAGATTTATACTTTGGTGTCTGATATTTTTTCATATTGTAATAAATTCCATATTCTTCTTGACAGACGGTTACATGTGCTACGACACATTGTCGATCTATTGCGATAGACCATAATTTAAGAAATGAAAAATAACAATTTTGAAAATAAAATTGATACAAATATTTATCAAACCTCATGTCGGCGCAGGTTCGAGCCCCGCTGGAACATAGGCTGACATTGTGAGGAAGTTTGCCAGTTTGCATGCGGAAGGGCGGTGGTCTCTTCTCGGGTATATTTTAACCGGGTTCTCTCCTTCACCACTGAAAACCGACTGTCACCATATAACTGAAAAATATTGGGTAAAACAACTTTCAAACCAAACAACAATTACATTTTTGCTAAAATGTATATTATCATGTGGTTCAAAAGTATTAAAGGCTAGGATTTGCACTATGTTCTGTTGCGTAATATTTGGTCATTTTACTGTTTGACCTAAATATATCGCTTTATTTATATATTTATATATTTATATATAACTCCTTTAAATGGTAAAATTACGGGTTGGTATTCAAATTCTGTTGCAACGACGTTGCCATTTACAGGGTCCAGGATTTCAAAAATGTTAAAATTTCCAGAGTTCGTAACGAATTAAAAAAGATACATTTTTTCAAAATGGCGACGTTTACAGATTAACAATTATATTTATGCTTGTATTTATGAAAAAGTATGTGTGACCTCGAGGTGACAAAACCCTGTAAAACCCTCGGCAAGCCTGGAGTTTTACAGGGTTTTGTGACCCCTCGTGTGGAATAAACGTAGGCCTATATCTAATGACAGTTTTAATGTCTGATATAGTGGAATTGTTAAGTGTTTACGATGCTCATGTCGCCACATAAAGTGGAATTGTTAAGTATTACGATTCTCATATCTATCTCCATATATAGTGGAATTGGTTTAGTCCTACGATGCTCATATATATTGCGTCATACAGTGGAAATGTTGAGTGTATCTATCGCCTCATATAGTAGAATTTCTTATTGTTAAGAAATTGTCAACATAAATCAGATATACCTTGAAATTAGACAATACGGTGTCCTATTCATGTTTTAAAATGAAAGTAAAAACGCATTCGTTTTTCAAAAATTTGAAAAAAATCATTTCAGGACTATAACTGCCGGCAAATAATTTAACTAAAAAGATATTAATTTTGGATATTTTCAATTAGAGTCCCTTTCATTGCTTTATTCTACAAGGATTTTTATACATGTTTGTCAATACTTGATGATTAAGTTACATTTTTTCTGCAATATTTCATCAAGATAGTCCATATGGAACAATAATAGACAATACTATCACAATATTATCAAATGGGTATCGTTACTTCAGAATTGCTGACTCAAACATAAGGCTATATTACTCTTACCATGTAATAGCTTATTAAAATCTTGTATATAGGTGAATGTACGTTTTCTTGTTTTGTAGAGAAACATTTGTATACAATCGTGTATGTATTACTATTTCAGAACGATAGAAAACAGTTCTTTGAAAAGATTACAGTTACAGGACGCTGAAATCTTCAACAACTTAAAAAAATTGTAAGACATTAAATATAAACAAAATGTTATCTATCTATCTATCTATCTATCTATCTATCTATCTACCTGTCTGTCCGTCCGTCCGTCCATCCATCCATCCATCCATCCATCCATCCATCCATCCATCCATCTATCTATCTATCTATCTATCTATCTGTCTGTCTGTCTGTCTGTCTGTCTGTCTGTCTGTCTATCTATCTATCTATCTATCTATCTATCTATCTATCTGTCTGTCTGTCTGTCTATCTATCTATCTATCTATCTATCTATCTATCTATCTATTTATCCAAGTATTTATTCATCTACATATTTGGACCAAGTTATAAACATATATAAAGTAAAATGTATTAGTATTTAAATGGGTTATTGACCCTAGATATTTAAAATGTTGGCGGTTGTTGAGACGTCTGTACCAATTGTGACGAGGATTTGTTCCTCACGTATTTCATTTGGACTTGATTGTGGACTCACGGCGGATGTGACCGGTCGACAGGGGATGCTTACTCCTCCATGGCACCTGATCCCACCTCTTGGTTTCCAGAGGTCCGTGTTTGTTCATTTTTACCGGATTTGTATCTATGTCCTGGACATTCTATTGACTTATACTTTGGTATCTGAGATTTTTTATATTTCAGTCTACTTCAAAGAGATTATATCAAATGAGTAAGAATTATATTTGATGGTGATATGTCGGCAGGGGATGCTATATCTTCTATAGTACTTGGACTACATCTTTTAAATTAATGACGGTTAAAATTTTTATACTACGTACTGTATACCTATAAATTCTCGCCCCTTTTTATTTGCGTCTCTTTTTTTTCACCCCTTTTCGACAGAACACATATTCGCCCTAAATCACCATAGTCTCATGGATGACATTTATATCCGTGTTTCAATGTTAAGCTTTCATATTAAATTCGCCCTCAAATTTTCAAGTTATACATCATCTTATTTTTATATATTGTGTTGAAATACTGAAGATTATTTTACTGGCTCTACAGTTGTTTCATATCTTAAGTCATCAAAGGAATGAATAACAAAAATATTTAATCGCAGCCTTGCACAGAACCATCCATGATGAAGCAATCTTAGTTGTTTTGATAGAAGTTACACTAATATTAATCGAATTGCTTTCCACTTTGCAACTTCTTTCTGGTTTACATGACAAAATAATCATATATTCAATTGAATAAAAATTATTGTAGTGTTGAATTAGAGGGGCATTAGCTGTGGATTTTTAAAATCCTTTTTGACTACTCAAATTAATATACAATAACAAAAAAGATTTACACAGACATGAAAAATCGTTCTTAAATTCCTTTAGATTTTGTGAAAATTGCTTGAGAAACACAATTTGTCAATTATTCACACGCAATTAATTTATTCAATCTCACAGTTTGTATATGCATACTACAGTGGACCTGACCTTATTTTTACCAATTATCGGAGATATCAGATTTTTATGCTTGGGTTTAGCTCTCATTTGTCATTGTACATCAAGTACAAGTAGTAAAAGTAGAAGAAGAATTTTTTTTTTATATAAACGCAGCTAATGCCCCTTTAAGTGACGGCGAATGCTATGGAAAGGGACACTTACTCAATAATTTCACATGGCATACATTACCCAAACAGACAGCATCGATTTACTTGTTTTGTCTGTGGATGCCTATTGTTTACCATCTGTAAATTGTAAAATTTTGTTCATAAGATATTTTTATCAAAGTATGTAATAGAAATTTTCTTTTTTTTTCAGGAAAGTAGTTAAATGCAATCTCACAGATATCGATCTATTACTGACCTCATTACAAGGGATAATGCCATCTAAAGTATACTTCATGTAAGTTGTCATCATTACTTCCTTTCTGACCAGTTAATGATTAAAACTAAGCTTGTAATTGGCTCTTGTCGGTCACGTGGTAGCAGTGGTAAATGCTTTACATGGTCATCAGTTCGAGTTGCTGTACCTAATATTTCGGTACCAGCTGATTGTTTTGTACTAAAGTTATATTTTGCGCAGTTACCATTATCAAAATTCTAAACTACCCAAAAGCTAAGGTATTCATTTTACAGTGCGTACTCTTATACAGATTTTTCAATACATTTAGATTTGTTATTTGGCTTTGTATGATACCACCTTTTTCTTCGGGATTTATATACATTGATATTGACTTAGAGCTCCACTGTTGAAGTCGCATTGGCGGAAATGATCGTTTTGGGTATTAATTTGGCCACTTTTGTAAAACTTTAACTTTGGTATTGTTAATGGTATTTCTATGAATATTGAAATAAAAATAAACCGAGTGTCGTGTGTGCGGCCTAGTATCCTTTGGACAAAGGATAACAGTTGAATATGACTACAGGTTTTTCTGAATGTTGCATTGGTCATTTTATTGATTTTGTGACCTTTATAAATTAACATACTTACATTTAATGATATAACACGTTCTCGAAAACAAAATATTAATTCGCTTTTTTCTTCTCATCAATAACACACTTATGCCCACATTCTCTAAACGTAATAATATTCTAAAGTCTGTGAATTTCTTATCTTGGCATGCTTAGCCGATTAGATTTCAGGATAGGCAAAATTGACTAAAATACACAGTGTTTAGTAATACTCATGTTTTGAGGAAGTGTGTCCTAGTTTTACAAATAATCATGTCAAATAAAAAAGGAAAAGATGAAATTGATTACCGTGTATTCACTCAATCCTGCATGACAATAGTTTTCTTGAGATGAAAGACGTCGTGTTTTTACATACGATCTCTAAATATTTAAACCTCACTCAACTAGATCTAGTTTTTACTGTTATATCAAAATGTCTTCCTAAAATGGAAGGATGAAACACTCCCATCGAGTTAACGTCACTTGACGATCAATTTCACAGGATATCAATCACAATCTATATAACAACAGTAATTTGTCAGAGAAATAATGATGATAAATCTTATTAAAAAATCTGAAAACCATGCATAGTATTTTTTCCGGTGAATGTGTTACGTAACCGAATAATCTAATACAATGCACGTTCAGCTCGGCATGTCCGGAACATAAGACGATTTCAATAATTCAAATCACTGTGGTTGTGTCAGTTCATTGAGTGTGGCTTCTAATGAAGGATGATTTTTAAACGCATCGATAGAGTTTCTTTCGTTTTCAGTTGTTCATTTAATTTCATCTTTGTTTCTTTTTAATGGCATCAAAATAGCATTTGTTTATGTGTGTCAAAACAAACATATTTTTTTATAGATTTGCTGAGGTACTGATTCTGATTTTTGTTCTGTGACGTAGATAGTGTACTGGTACCAGCAGACAAAGCCTCAAATAATATAGTTTTTATTTGTATGGCACATTACTATAATTGTTTATTAGAAGAACTTGGGTTTAATACGAATTCTGGAAATCCTACATACACACGTAGCTCACTTTCAAAGGACGAGATCCTTCAAAATCACGTGTCCGTATTACACTCATTTGATATACCTACAACGGAGACCGATTTCGAGCTACCACATTTATACTAGATACCTAAACTTCATAAAAAACCCATATAAGCAAAGATACATAGCAGGATCCAGCAAATGTTCTACCAAACCTTTATCTTTACTCCTTACCAAGATATTGACAGCTGTTAAGGAGAAACTTCAAAAATACTGTACAGTTGCTTATTCCAGAAGCGGTGTAAATCAGATGTGGATACTTAAAAATTCTAAACAGCTTTTAGAAAATTTGAAGGCACATAATTTTTCTCGAATTCACAGTATCAAAACTTATGATTTCTCAACTCTTTACACTACTATTCCACATAAAAAATTAAAAGAAAGGCTTTTTAGCATCATAGACAACTGCTTTTTCACTAAAGGTGGTACCCGAAAATTTAAATATCTAGTGATTGGCTATCAGGATACTTATTTCGTCAAACACCACTCTGATTCTACACATAAATATACTGAAGTTGATATAAAAAACATGCTGGAATTTCCAAGAGACAATATATTTGTAATGTTCGGAGACGTGGTCTTTCAACAAACTGTCGGCATTCCTATGGGAACCAATTGTGCTCCTTTATTGGCCGACCTGTTCCTTTATTCATACGAAGCAGACTTCATTCAGAAACTGCTGAATCAAAAGAAGAAAAAGTTAGCGGTGTCCTTTAATTTGACATTTAGATATATCGACGACGTTTTGTCAATTAATAATGACAATTTTCATACATATGTCAATGCGATATATCCCAGCGAACTAGAAATTAAAGATACAACAGAATCAAGTACACACGCTTCATACTTAGACATTGTACATAATATTAACACAGACGGGAAATTAGCAACCAAGCTATACGATAAACGCGACGATTTCGGCTTTCCCATCGTAAATTTTCCACATTTAAGTAGTAATATCCCTCAGTCACCTGCATATGGAGTTTATATTTCACAAATGATCCGATATGCCAGGGCGTGCACAACATATGAAGATTTCATATACAGAGGTAAACTACTCACTGACAAATTATTGACACAGGGATATCGAAAACCGCGTTTAATGTCAACGTTCCGCAAATTTTATGGTCGGTATAATAGTCTTGTTTGCGACTACTCTGTTTCACTAAGTGAAATGTTGAGTTGCCTTTTCGTTGGCGGTTGTTGAGACGTCTGTACCAATTGTGACGAGGATACACTCCTCACGTGTTTCATTGGACTTGACTGTGGACTCACGGCGGGTGTGACCGGTCGACAGGGGATGCTTACTCCTCCATGGCACCTGATCCCACCTCTTGGTTTCCAGAGGTCCGTGTTTGTCCATTTTTACCGGATTTGTATCTATGTCCTGGACATCCTATTGATTTATACTTTGGTATCTGAGATTTTTATAGTGACATTTTCTTAAAAGCCAATGACCTTTCCATTTACGCGCGAACAATTTTAAAATTTGATGACGTCACAATACTCGACACCTCGGTCATACCTCGGACAAACATTGGAAATGCATTGTGACGTCAAGAGATTCGACTAACTTTCGCGAAAATGCGATGTGTCAATTTGTTGTGTTTTACAAAACAATTTACTACTTAGATTGATGTACAATAACAAAATAGATTTATACACAAACATAAGAATTATTATATTCCTATATATTTTGTGAAAATTAGGTCAGGTCAAGTGTTACATGCATATACCAATAGTGAGGTCGAACTAAGCATTTGCAAATGAATAATTGCCAAACTAAATTTCTCAATGTATTTTCCAAAAATATATAGGAATTTCATAAATTTATTGAGTGTCCTTTTTTCGTAGCTATACATCAATCTAAGTGGTACGATTTTAAAAAAAAATATATAGCGAATGCCCTTTTGAAGAAAGGCTCTCTTGTTTGAATTTCCAAAAAGTAACAAAGAAGGGGACTGATATAAATACATATCTTGTTTAAATACAGATCATTTACATATGTACATATATTTCTTCCTACTTATCTCCACGTAAAAATGACAATTTTGCCAATAATAATTGTGTTGTAAAGTTTGTGAATTGTCTGTCATCGTCCAGTTCGTAACGTCGACGTAAACACGTACACATTTTCAGTACCATATTATGTTTGATTTCAGAGATTTCAGTGAGAATAATATTACAGCTCTAGGACAAGAAACATTTAGAAATTACGATGCGTTGGTTCGATTGTAAGTATAGCATCATTACTTATTTGATTGTTTTGATATGTGTTATGGATAGTCTAGTGGTGTTATTATCTGTAAGAGAATTGTGTTAAGTTGATATCTATGCTATGGTTATTGCACAAAAATTCCAAATTTCGTATGACACAATACCTCAATATTAAATCTGTTCATGTTTGCATCTTAAAAGGACATCAACTGTGTTTTTCCAGACAAAACAATCTTCCTTTATTAACACTTAGATTGATGTATAATAATGAAAGGGATACTCATGGGCATGGAAAAATTCTTAAATTCCTATATATTTTGTGAAAATTGGTTTAGAAACCAAGTTTGACAATTATTCACTTGCAATAGATTAATGCCTATGTATAGCTCTTATTTGCTATTGTACATCAATCTCGGTAGTAAAAACGAAATATATATTTTTGGATGTCCTTTAAATTTCACAACATATTTTTACATAGATACTTAAGGGTTTTATGGCTAAATGTGAATTCAAACTCCTCTCTCTCTCTCTCTCTCTCTCTCTCTCTCTCTCTCTCTCTCTCTCTCTCTCTCTCTGTCTCTCTGTCTGTCTGTCTGTCTGTCTGTCTGTCTCTCTCTTCATATTTTTGGATGTCCTTTAAATTTCACAACATATTTTTACATAGATACTTAAGGGTTTTATGGCTAAATGTGAATTCAAACTCCTCTCTCTCTCTGTCTCTGTCTGTCTGTCTGTCTGTCTCTCTCTCTCTCTGTCTCTGTCTCTCTCTCTGTCTCTGTTTCTCTCTCTCTCTGTCTCTCTCTCTGTCTCTCTCTCTCTGTCTCTGTCTGTCTCTGTCTGTCTCTCTGTCTGTCTGTCTGTCTGTCTGTCTCTCTCTCTCTCTCTCTCTCTCTCTCTCTCTCTCTCTCTCTCTGTGTATGTGTGTGTTATTTCTAAGTAAACCCTATTTTCTTTTCACATAAGTAATCATTACCAACTGTGTTTTATCTTAACGCCTGAATTATCCCAGTGGTTTGTTCTTTTGTTTTGCTTTAGTCCAGGTTATTATCGTCATGGTATTGACAGAAACCTATTCTACTTACAGGTCATTTAAAAGCAATTACATCCACAGTATTAGAAATGCAACGTTTGAAAACAAGACAGAATTAGAGTTTTTGTAAGTCATGTTTAATTGGTCAAGTGTGATTCGGCTTTCTTCAGATGAATTTATATGAGATCTGCATTCGATGCTTGTATGTGTCTACCACGATAAAATGACACATCCGAGTTCTTTAAGAAACCAAAACAATGCCATCTATTTTCCAAAAAGGGGTGTAGAGGTAATTGATTTTCCCGAGAACGGATTCCACTCATTTCTGTAGTTCTAATATCTTATGTCTACGAGTAGCCCATAACCCTGTTATGAACTAATGTGGACTTGTCGTGAATGTAAACATGACTGTATCAATCTGTCGTGGTTGACCTAAAATAGGACTACGTTGGAAATGGCTATCTCACTCTTACAATGTGTTTTAACAATGAAATATCAGTTTCAAAATGTTATAAAATTCATAAAGAGACAGAAATTTCACTTGGTGTTTTGTTTTAACAATAAAATCATATTATAATGATTGATGAAATGTAATTTTGTTACGAATCCCTTTACATGTCATATTTAATGTCATATATCAAACAGTGAATGAAATATTTCCAATTCCCACGAATTTAATTTAAACGTATGCAAGTGTTTCAATTATATTTCTAAAAATGTTTAATTGGTTATATGTTTACGCTGATATCTCTGCGACGATTTAGACATTACAATTTTTACGCCTTGTCGCACGCCACACTTTTGTTCCATTGGTCCTATTAAAGTAAAAATGAAGCAGTACCAATTCCAAGTCAAATTCCATTAGAATACAACAAATTGGATATTATAACGGCCTCAACATGAAGAGCAGTTGCAAATTACAAACGAAATGGGACCAGGTCCCCGGAAGTAGTAAGCGACCCCTGTTAACATGCTATATATCCGTCACAAATGTTCCATGGAAACCTCTCGAGTTCGGTGAAAAGGTTAAGCTCGGTGGAAAGTTCATCAGCTAGTTGTAGATCTGATTGGCGAAAGGGGGTCACTGTATATGGTCGTTATCCAGAATAAATACTATCCAATATAGTATCTATGGAACTATCTAAGAGAGGTACTTCAAATTGATCAACAATATCCCCGTATCGGCCATAACACAGTGACGATTTCAAAACGTTCAACAATCTCACGACTTTTTCTCACGAGATGAAATGTAAATGACAGAAATGATCGTCTTGAACAGTTATTTCGACCTTTTTTGTTTCATTGGTATTATTTTCACATTCGAACTGAAACTTTATTAACATATCAAGAGTATACCGGGGAAATGACATTAGTAATATTTGATTATATTGTTGTCTTTTTTCATTTTATTTTCCATTGTCTTCCCTGTCACGTTAGAAAAATATAATCACATCGAAGCCCTGTCGGTCATTCACACTTTACCCTGTTTATCGACACGACATGATAGCGACATCTTCTGTCAGGCAACAATTGACTTAATCAAAGAACTGAAATGGTTACAGGCATAAAGCTTGCTTGAAAAATCTTGAATGATTTTACAAACATTTGTAAACAATAAATGTTTTTACCTCATTCTTTCCATAGGGAATTAATTCTCTATACAGTAGCGTGCTAATTATTCAGTATTTACTAAACAATATGCCCGCTCTCTATTTCGTACTTTATTACAGTGCTTATAAGATATCGGTAAATCTTAAATCTTTGTTCACTTTAATTGATTTAAATTTATATTGCGCGCTTTTGCAGGCTTCAGAGCGCTAAATATTGAGTGCGACAATTAAATTGTGTTACAGCATCACGAACATGATACAGCGAAACCACGCCTAATTACCACCTCGCAATTTAGACCACACGTTTTTAGTCTCTGGATAAATATCTAATAGGCACAGAACCTCACTTAAGAGACCACCTCACTAATCAGACAACTTTGATTCAATTGGATAGGTGGCCGTAATAGCGAGGTTCCACTGTACATTGTAGTGTGTTCACCAGAATCCAATCTCTTTCCATCATGCCCCATGTAACCTGCTGTCTATAACTGATCTACAATTTTTCATAATTTCTGTAGGGATCTAAGTCAGAATTTGATAAAGTATATTGAAGATGAAGTGTTCTACGATACTAAGAAGATGAAGGAATTGTAAGCTTGGTATTCTTTTTACTACTACAAGATTTATATTAACACGTTGAGTTTTTCATTATTCTAGACATTAATTTTCAAAATTCTAGTTCAAATTCCTATTACAATTTAGGATATCTGTATGTGTCACCTAAATAATGTCTTGTTTGTCAAACATACCTATAAAGTTATTTTAGCCTTTTCAAATGGCACAGAAAAGGCATCAACAGTGTCAATTCACATACTTAATTTACGAAATCATATTTTAGTTCAGTAGATATGGATTAACTTTTTTAATTCGAAAAGTTTATAAGATGCTGAAAAATGATCATCATCATCATAATCATCATCATCATCATCATCATCATTTTTATTATTATTGCTGTTTTTTCATTTTAGAAAACTTAGTTACAACAACTTAACTTTCCTAGGCAAAAATCTTTTCCAGACAACACAGCAATTGACGTCGCTGTAAGTAACTAATGATTATTATCATCCTTCAGAGAGAGAGAGAGAGAGAGAGAGAGAGAGAGAGAGAGAGAGAGAGAGAGAGAGAGAGAGAGAGAGAGAGAGAGAGAGAGAGAGAGAGAGAGAGAGAGAGACTGCATGGCAATACCAAATTTAATTTTACTCCGATTTCGTTCAACCTATTGTTGACTGACTTTGATATGAGTATTTCCTTGTAAGCGCCACATTTGCTGCTTGCGAAACGCCAATATCTGTATGTTGATTTGTGCTATATACTGTCATGTTGATAGGGAGAAACTCGTTTTTTATTTTAGGTTTAAAAGAAAAATATGGCTTGAGCTAAGAAATTTGATACTTAAACGATGTTAATATATTTCATTTGTCTTGTTCATGAAGTTGTCATTTCTGAGAATGTTACATGCCAAATTATAACTGTTAATTATTAATTATCACCGTCTTGAATTTTCTCAAATGTTTAAGATCATAATTTATATAAACTTTTTTACATATTTATTTCATTAATGAGTTATAAGATTTTAATTATCACTTTGAATATAAAATCTATTTCGTATTTTCAGATATCTGGATAACAATTATTTTGAAAAAATACCAATCAACTCCTTGGAAAAACTGACTAAATTACAGGTTTTGTAAGTATTCAGTGATACATTTTACGGAAGATTCTATGTCTTATGCTCTGATCCGAAATGCCAGTGCGTGTTTATCATATGATCATTTCATATACAGAGGTATACTACTCACTGACATATTATTGACACAAGGATATCGATAAACGCATTTGATGTCAACGTTCCGCTAATTTTCACGGTCGGTATAATAGTCTTGTTTGCGATTACTCTGTTTCTCTAAATGAAATGTTGAGTTACTTGTTCGATTGGGGTTGTTGAGACATTTGTATCAATTGTGACGAGGATTCGTTTCTCACTTATTTCAATTTGGATTTGACTGTCGACTCACGGCGGGTGTGACCGGTCAAGAGGGGACGCTTACTCCTCCATAGCACCTGATCCCACCTCTTGATTTCCAGAGTTCCGTGTTTGTCTAATAACACGGCGGCAAATTTATCAATTTTTTATCGATAGTAACATTCACACTATTTTCATTCTGATCTTAAGTCAGGAGTTCAACATTTATACCTTTATTCAACACAGATTATCACATGTCGTTAATCATTTTGTCGCTTACACTGTCAGGTTATTAACTAGTCTATCTAAGTTTGTTGTCTAATACCTTGACATTTTACAAAATGACCTTGCAATTATGTCACAACGACCTTAGATAATTCCTTACAAAAATTCAATCATTTTTTTTTCATAAGCCAGTTTGTATAGAACTATGTCCTATGTACTTATAAAAGAATCGAGCATACGATATTTGAAAGTCATCTGATCATTGTTCATAAAAAGAAAATCTTAAAAGATGTACCAAATATTTGTCTTTTTGGGGCCTTATGGCTGACCACGGTAATATGTCAGGTTGATCAAGTCCATTTCAGGCCTTCCCTGAATTTTATCAACCCGATATATTCCTGAGGACGGTGATTAACAAACCTAATTACTAATAGTGGACTTCCTAACATTCAACACGTCGATATGTGATCATAGTCTTAGGTCAGATTATTGAAATTGATGACTACTTTCATTCACTACTTTTGAAGGTTTCTGTGTTATGTTTTATTTCAGAGATCTAAGCCATAACAGAATAACAAGAATTACCGAGGTATTGTCAAAATTAAAGACTCTGAAATTCTTGTAAGTATATTTCTATACTTAATGTGTCTTTAAAGCGACCAAAGTCTGATTATTATTCACACACACACACACACCACACACACACCACACACACACACACACACACACACACACACACACACACACACACACACACACACACACATATATATATATATATATATATATATATATATATATATATACTTTCCCTAACACTTATGTTAAGATATCAGGCTCTTTAGCAATAATATAAGCTTATTTGATATAACGGATGGAAATTTTATATATCTGTATTTAAATTTCGAATTTTATTTCCCATACCTATTTACATACTATAATTATATCGGGGAAAATGTTTAGGAGTGGTTAAGTTGAGAAGGGATCAGTTGAGAATTATGAATGACATGGAAGGGTGAAAAAATAGTAGTAAATTAATAATTAATTTGACTGTCACAACCAAAACGGCAATACGGTTTAAATTTTGTTTTTAATTTGACTTTCATTAGTCTCTTTTCTCTCAACTTATTTTTTATACAAATAATTTTTTCTTCCATTTATTTTAAATTTCATCCACTGATTTAGGTATTTGTCAGACAACAGGATCAACCACATTGACCCTTCAGCATTTACCTACCTTTATCATCTCTCTGTGTTGTAAGTATCTCTCTCTCTCTCTCTCTCTCTCTCTCTCTCTCTCTCTCTCTCTCTCTCTCTCTCTCTCTCTCTCTCTCTCTCTCTCTCTCTCTCTCATGAAATTATTTTTAATTATTGTAAATGTTAATTTATGACAAACAGATAAGCACAAACAGCCAAGTAGACTTGCATAGATTTCCCTATGTTTTCTGGTATATTTGAAACTAAATTCATTGGATGACGAGGTTCAGCACCATAAGACGTTCCAGAAGTATTCTCTACTTCCGGTATTCCGGTACTTCATACAAATTGACAGTTGTAGTGTGTGTATGTGTGTGTGTGTGTGTGCGTGTGTGTGTGTATGTGTGTGTGTGTGAACATGGGTTTTATCTCCTGCAAAAAATCGATTTTTCCTCTGTTCTGTATGTAGTCAAATGCACTATTTATATATGTATGAGTTGGTTATGCACTTCCAATATGATACAGTTAGACAAAGAAACTTTCATTAATGATATATATTAATTAATGTTTTCTTTATAGGTGGCTGAAAAATAATATGTTGACTAACTTGCCGTCGCTAATGTCCATTAGACTATACCAAATGAACTCCAAGAATGTGTAATTATGTTGTTTTAATTTCATTTGTAAATCTGTTCGCTATATTGTATTTATTGACTTAGGTATCTTGTTATTGTGCTAGAAATAGGAATTAATGGTGATACAGCCACTGGCCAAACGTTTATAGACAATATCATTTTTACTAATATTTCATATAAAACTACATTAAAAAATTACTGTGATGCCAAGTTATGTTTTCCAAGTTTCATTGCTTATTTCTACATTATGAAGTCCCCCTCTCAACAATATTAGATAGTATTCTGTAGCACGCCAATTGTGCTTTTCACTGAACTTGACCTCTTCATCAAACTTGACCTTTTCACCGAATTTAACCCGTTCACCGTACTAGAAAGGTTTCCATGGAACATTTGCGACGGGTGTGGCAGGACACCTGGTCCTGTCCGTATGGGATTCGCAATTGTTCTCCATGTTGAGACCACTGCACATCTAATTCGTCGTGTTCTAATGGACTTGAACTTCGATTATTAATTGGTACTTTTACTTTTTAATTTTCTAATTTGTTATTTCAAAAATGTGAAAGTTTAAACAAAAAGTTAAGATTAGATAATTTTACTTTCAAAAAGAAATAATTTTCATCACAAAAATTAAACTTTTTAAATTGATGATTTGTTTTATATTTCTAATTTAAAAAATTAAAATAGAAACGTATATAATGAAATGTATTCATTTCTTTGTTTAACAGTGAAAGTTATATTGAAATGCAATAGGAAATGGCTTCACATTATCTTTTTTATATGAAATATATAGTGAAACGTTATCATGTCTATAAACCTTTGGCAAGTGGCTGTATATGTAATAATCGTGTTGTATCCCTTCTGTTAGAAAGGTAATCTGTGTAAAGGACAACAGTTGATGTTTTCTCGTCCATGACACCTGATTCTACCTCTGGATTTCCAGAGGTCCGTGTTTGTCTGATATTCACAAGATTTGTATATGTATCCTGGACATCCTGAAGATTTCTACATTTGTATCTGAGATTTTTATATCCAATTATTACACCCACCTCTTTGGAAAACTTGCAGTCCCCCCTAAAAGTATTACCAGTAATATGATAAAAGTTCAAAGACACAAAATGTAATCTGTAATTTCCTCTCTTAATTTTTATTTCAGGTTTCTTCAAGGTAATCCCTGGCACTGCGAATGCGACTCCATATGGGTTATTCTGTGGGTACAACAAATCGGTGTCAGAAGTAATAGGTCAGACCTGATGTGTACTTCGCCAAACAAAGAACTCATGTCTGAAATTGATATAACCAGTTTAAATTGTGGTAAACGTTTATCAGTAAATAAATTGCATTATGTAGCAATCTCCATGATATATATATATATATATATATATATATATATATATATATATATATATATATATATATATATATATATATATATATATATATATATATATATATATATATATAATAGTAATAAGAGTATCAGTAAGGGCAATTTCGATAAGTTTGATAAGATTATGAAGTGGCGCTTTAACTTAAGCTGATCAATGACAAAATACGATTTGAATCATATACCAGTAGTGTCATATATATGATAAAAGGTGACGTCACATTGAAGGTGTAATATGACATAGCATTTTAAAACATTGTTAATCGGCGATTTAAGAATTTAAGGAATGTTACCTCGAAAATGTTGTTCATCAAAGGAAATTTGAATATTTTTGAATTCCTAGATGTGTGTGACTTTGAAAAAAAGGAATTTAGAAATTTTGAGCTTTTCTAGTGGTTTGACACAATATATCAATCAATGATTACGCTAGTGTTGACCCTATTTCATTTTTAATCAGACTGCCCCGGAGATCAGCCTCAATGCTGTCCGTTTGGCTTTGGCAACACTGCAGTAGATGGATGCAGACGTAAGTAGTCACAATTACTTGGTTTGAATTTCAAATAAAAATAAACATTTAAGCTCCCGATTAAAAAAAACCCGCGTCTTTAGCAAAATCTCCAGAATTTCATTAATCTATTTTCCATCTCCCTGATAATACATTACAAAAACAAAAAAGACATAAATAACAATTCTTTCACACACATTTTCACACAATATTTATACAATTTATTACATAGTTACAAATAATCAGATTTAATGAAACTAACTTAAATTAACTTAAAACAAACCGGTTTTGTTGAAAGAAGCTAATTATTCTGAGGCACAGCAATATACTTTTCTATATTTATGTTTGTTTGTTTATTGTTGTTTAACGTCCCACTCAAGAATCTTTCACCAACATGCCGGTGAAACCCTTCAAATCTTTGGCCTATGCTCGGCACTTACGGCCATTGTGCAGTGAGGGTTCTTAACGTGCCGACACCTACTGTGACACTGGATCTCGGGATTTACTGTCTCATCCGAAAGACAAGAAACCAACCTGGCGCAGACTGGACTCGAACTCACGATCTCACGATCAAGAGTCGAGCGCGAAACCGACTGAGCCAGGCCGGCTCATATTTCTTACATATTTTATCTTTTCTAATGCCTGACTTAAAGCTGGTATATTTATAACTTTAGAGTGATAAATATATTTTTATAATAAGAAGAATAAAATTTTCAAAACTATTACCCTTACAATTTCCAAGAACTTACTTTCTCATGGTAGTTTACTTTACAAATGAACGTAGATAACGAACAATTAAATAGAAAAAAATGCTTCTAATGCAAAAATATTTCTAAAAAGAATATTCAATATTTGACCTGCTTACCCCTATGAATACAGAATGGTTAACCAACGAAATTGATGTAGGTTGTTGAATCGTTTATAACTATAGGCGTAGGAACCGGGGACAGAGGACCCGGCCCCTCTATTTCACAAACAGTTTTAATGGCGTTGGTCATTTTAATGTGAAACAGTATATAGGGATCATGCAGATACCTACAACTCACTGTTTATCTTCATTTTCAAAAAAATACAGTACACTAAAACTGAAGTTTTTATCAAAGATATTCAGTGTCTGTTCTTTCTATTACTGCATTTTTGTAAACTTCTACAGTGATAGTAATCATATTAGCAGTAAAATGTGACAATAAACTCACTTGGCTTTTAAAATTGGATATTTGCGGGAAGCATACCGTGGGAAAATGGTGATTTTGTGTCTGGAACCTATGCTTTTAATGTTAACGATAAAAAGGAATTTAATGTCTGGAGGATACTCGACCGAGATTCTGTCCCAATTTTAAGTAATATTTTGTTGATCCAACCTTGTTTTGAGAAGGAGAATCAGTATGATTTATTAGTGGCTTGCTAGGCATGTCTTCTCGTCTAGACGTGTATTTCAAAAAATATCTGAAAGATGCGTATAACCCGACCCCTGAAAGATACTTAATGTATCCTGTTACTGATCCATTCTCTATGGTATCCATTAGTCAATGTTTGCAATGTTTGACCAGTGTTCAAGCTCTTTGTTTAACCCATTCACCCCTGAATATCTGAGTGGTATGCTCTTTTCAATTGTTTAAGATCAGTCTATTATGGTCTGTAGGGTTGAAAGGGTAAATGTAATGAGGAATTATAAGTGAAAAATCATCATATTTAATTTATATAATACAAATTTTAATTATACCGTGTCTTATATATACGATCTGTTTTAGCATGTCCACAGAACACGTACAGAAAATCGAATTCTACTAATGACTGTTTACCTTGTAATGATAAATCCAGCACATTATCACCTGGATCTACAGAATGCTTCTGTGATGCTGGATATACTCTGTCTTCTAATTCCACGAGTTGTGAGCGTAAGTATTGTCCGATTAAGTATCATCTGTTTGTGGTTGATAGAATGGAAATGACCAGACGATCTTGCAATCTTGTTTCATTTGTGACAGTTTATTCAGGAAAATAGATTAGTTCATTACATCTGATGCCTGTTCAGGTAATGGATACTCTGTGGAAGAATATTGATAGGCATCTTCTTAATTTCAGACACTTAAATATCATGTATCGTCAGTATGTCGGAAGATTATCAATAACCAATAGATAATACACTACGACAAAAATATTATCAGGGGCCAGATTCACTAAAGGTCGTAGCCTGACGTGAAGACGTAAATGTAGGCTAGATTTAGTCGTAATATGTGTCTAAAATGAGTTTCACTAAAGGTCGTATCTTTCTTTCAAAGCATTAACGTACGTCTGAATCTACGTCTGTTACGAAGTACTACTAGTTGTAGTTGATTTTTGTTTAGCGTTCAATGTACTACTAATGATAAGTGTAACTGCGTGTAGGTTAATGGGTATATATACGATCGCGACCTCCAGTGATGTGTAAACTACGCAGACGTAAATAACATCGTAATTAGAGTTTCAACTAAAGTTAGTCTACGTTTATGATCTTTAGTGAAACAGGTCTCGGGTACTCATATCTGTGTGATTTTACCTTGAACAATGATTAATTCTTTAATGTAGAGCTGGGTTAATATGATGGTTGGTTTTCAGCAGTCAGACAGCCGGCGGGTGGAGAATACAGTACTTTTCGTAGTTTTCTGTGAATAATTAACTTCAAACGCCTTCTATTATGTGACATGTGTTGACAGAGTCAATTAATGAATTTGAGAATTTACTCAAGTCTGAGAATATTCTCAGATTGGTCTGCTTAGATTTTAGGATTAAATTTTTGATTTGCCGATGTTTAGTAAAAAATTTAATCTTTTATGGTGATGGATCCAGGATATTTTTCTATTAGTTTCCTCAACTATTTCTAGACGACGACTGTATATTTTGTATTAAGTTTTGTTTTTATTTTTAAATATATTGAATAGTTCACCAAACATATGTGCGGATGTTCCGTATCTATATTATAGGTGTTATATGGTGTTGCCAAACAATATGCGTGGATTTTCCATATCTATATTATAGAGAGCGAGGCGGGAAAGCTATTGCCCTCCTGAAATTGGATAGATTATTAATGAATGCAATATCTTGCATGTGTAAAACAAGGATGTATTTCCTTAGTTCGTATTCTAAAATACATTGAATGGTACATTAAACATTATGTGTGAATTTTCCAGATTGAAATTATATCTTGATAAACTCCTTACGATTGGTAGGCCTACAGTTCAAAACTTACTTTCATTTGACTGTGGACTCACGGCGGGTGTTACCGGTCGACAGGAGATGCTTACTCCTCCATCCCACCTGATCCCACCTCTTGATTTCAAGGGGTCCGTGTTTGTCCATTTTTACCAGACTTATACCTATATCCTGGACATCCTACTGATTTATACTTTGGTATCTGATATTTTTTTTTAATTTCAAAGAATCATAACTTTGTTGATTTTCAGCTTGTCCAAAGGGGTCGTATAAGGATAAAATTGGTCCTCATGAGTGTTCTTTGTGTCCCCCATTTTCATCAAGCGGAAGTGCCAGTACGAGCGAGAATAATTGCACGTGTCTTTATGGTGAAAACCACGTCATCTCTAGACTGGACATACTATGCAAAGAAGATAGTGACAACAAGGGTACAAATATAAGTTTTTTTAATAGTCAATATATCTAATAATTATCGGTATATGAATCTCACAAAACATTCTAAAAGTCGACATTACAGTCTAATCGATCAAACTTTGTGGAACTTCATTTGCAGTATTTATATGTCATAAATATTCATGTTAGTGAAAACTTCTTGTTGGTTTTATGTAAAAATAGAACTGTGAACTGCATTACCCTTTTATTTTGAATGTTGTTTTACGCCACACTCAACATTTTTTCGGTTATATTGTGGCGACCAGTTTAAATGGTGGAGGAGAGAACCCGGTTACAGTGTATCCTGGAAGAGACCTCCAAAGTAAGGACCTTCCGCAAGTAACTTGGCAAACTTTCTAAAAAAAAATTAGCTTAGGTTCCAACAGGACTCGAACCTGCGCTGACAGGAAGTAAGATACTTTATGTTTTAAAGCGCGATGCTCTAATCACTCGACCACTGAGACCCCCATTACACTCGAAAGACGCAATGAAGTGCCCGAGTTATGACATATGAAACACAAGTGACCAAACAACACTGTATACCTGGAAATTTTGGCTTCCGTTTAATTTTCGCCATTTTCGCCCTTAGATGAGAGGGCAAATTTAAAATGAAGGCAAAATTTTCCAGCTATATAATTGAAGTATGGAGATCCATGAAACTATGGTGATTAAGGTAGAATTTAAGGTGGGTGAATTTTTTTTTCTGTCATAAAAGGGCGAAAATAACAATGGACGAAATTGTCCAGGTATACAGTTGTAAAAACTCCGCAAAAGTGTTACAGTTGATCATGGGAAGCAGAGTATGTGTTTGGTTTATGTCTCGAAAATTAACGGATCAATGTGCAAAGATCTACAACTCGGCATAATGACCTTGTATGCAATTACAGTGTTTCACCGAGTAAAATATTCAATTGTCTTTTAGAACGTGGTTATTGTTGAATTGTCTGTGCCCATTCTGACAGGGATTCGTTCCTCGCGTATTTCATTTGTATTGGACTGTGGACTCGCAGCGTATGTAGCCGGTCGACGGGGGATGCTTACTCCTCCATATGGTACCTGACGCCACCTCTAGATTTCCCGAGGTTCTTGTTAGTACAATGTTCATCATATTTTTGCGTTGTCTTCCAAATCTACTAACGATTAATGCTTTGGTATCTATGATTTTATACATACAAAGAACTCTTTGTACGTACAAAGAACTAATTCGTCCGTACAAAGAATTCTTTGTACATACAAAGAGATAATTCGTCCGAACAAAGAATTCTTTGTAGGTGTATAGTACATAATCAATTAAAATAAAATCTACTCCCTAAATAGGCGGTCATGGGATTTTAAATAAATCTTTACTCCCTGCACCAAACTTTGGCACTTTTTTCTGCAGACGTATGCGGTTCGCACAGTAAAGATTACATATTATGAACAATAATCTGGTTATCGCAAGTTAACTACCGTATAGGAATAAATTTGGGCGAAGATGTAATTCCTAATTATTAGCGAGAGTATTGAGGTCGCTAAAATTGAATATCGCTTAAAATTTATCCCACATCGAAGATAAGAGTTTTTTGGTTTTGAATCATAAAATCGCTAAAATTACTAATTATATTCCGTTTTAAAGGACAAAACACTGTATCTGCGTCTTGCTAAAGACTACTTACACGTCATATTGTAATTAAAGGTTTGGAGCCAGACACAGTGACTGCACATGTTGTAACACTAAAAGCGACGTCTGCAGCGGAAAATGTAAAAACGAAAGAGGAACCAGGTATAGTCATTTTACTTTCATTTCACTTGTTTCTGTTCTTCCATATTCTTATCATGTCAACGTGTCAAATTATTTACAAAATTTCTGTATTTTGTCGGTCAGCAATATGGCGTTCGTTTTATTCCGCTTGATATTTGTTCAGTACAATCTCCACTTCAAAATATTTTAGCCATTGCTTAAAGTCATACGAGTTGCCAAATTATATCTAAGTATTCGACATTTTATACTAATAAAATGTTTTTAAAAAATCCCCAGGTTAAAAAAAATCGAATGTGAATAATGGGCGAGTAAACATTTGGTCCCAAGACATTGAAACTTCACAGAAATATTCTTAAGTATCTTTCCAAAAAATCTTCAACACTAACATAAACATGGCAATTGTATTGTTTTTAGCTATTTAGACTTGAAATTATCAAACTGAGCTGTGATCTTGACCCTTGATTGATCTGATGACCATGAAACTTAACACACATATTCTTCAGCACATTTTCTACAAATCATCAATACTAACTTAAATCAAATTAGGTTTCATGGTTTTAACTTAAGCTGAGAAAAATTTGGATCAAAGTAAATTCTTCAATTAAATTTGAATTTCATATTTTGTCTGTAAGAAGCATGGTTTTGAAAACAAAATAGTACCGAGGATGTTTACAGTGCATACTCTCTTTTCTCTGCAGTATTGGTATTTTTTGCCGTATCCGTGGGTCTCATATTCTTTGTGTTGGCGGTTGTGGTAATAGGAATTTATTCTGGACGTCGGAAAAAATACCGGTTCTTCTTCAAGCATATAAAGGTAAGGTCCAAGATATCAAACACAATTCAGACTCTTGGGTCACTTACAGACTGGATATATAGTGCAGAAAGTGTTACCGCCAGGAAGTCCGGCCGACAATATATAAAGATGGATCGGGCTGATCTCTCGAAAATGCACATATGGGACCAAGTGCAATGGAGGGACTGTATCCCTGTTAGGTCACGTCTTGCATATTTCAAATACATGTATAAGATAATATAAAGCTGCCACGTGTCTGTCGCTCTGTTAGTGGTATTATTTGGTAAATATGTAGATGATGTTATCCAGTATTCTTCTTTTACGAGTCTTCATTCAGTATAGTTCCTTAGGTTCCCAACATTTCTTACAGTGCACTGAAAAACGGCAATACAACAGTGGGATTAATAATATGCTACACAAACCGTGACACAGTACCACGGTTGCTAGTATCATCCACATGGCTCGTGACTATTACGTCTGATGCCGAGCGCTAAAGGAGGCACGATTCCTCACTGATTTCATTTAAATGTGTTCGCAGCGGGTGTGATCGTTCGACAGGGGATGCTTACTACTCCGTAGCACCTGATCCCGCCTTCCTACCGATTTTCAGAGGTCTGTATTTTATTCAATGTCCATCATATCTGTATCAATTTCACGAATCATATTTCGGTATATCTGATTGTACATTCGTTACCTGTGTTTAAAATTTCAACCTCTGACTCCGATTCTTGGTAACTTGTTATGAAAATGAGACACTACACGTAGTTCTAAAAAAAGAAAAGGTTGTAAATGTGACAAATAGAGTTCAAATCAGTGCATCCTATTGCGATTGTAGATATAATATTTTACATCATTATAGATAACACAATTCCTAAAAACAGAAGAACTTCACAATAGCACCTAACTGACTGACTCAAAGTAGTTTGATTAGTGAGGTGGTCTCTTAAGTGAGGTTCTGTTTTTATTAGATATTTATCAAGAGGGTGGAAATTTATGGTCTGAAATGTGGGGTGGTCTCCAAAGCAAGGTGGTCTTTAGGCGAGGTTCCACTATACATTTACACTTATGTTTCAGCTGCACCCAGAATCTCACAACAATAAAGACGGACAATCTCCATTGCTTTATTCACCAAAGATGAAAAATCTTTATAAAGAAATCGAAGTGACGCCTAAACAACTGAAAATTGGGAAGATCATCGGCGAGGGTGCCTTCGGCAGAGTATTTGAAGGCCATGCTTGTAACTTACCAGGTTTCCAGAAGAGCTACACGAAGGTTGCAATTAAGAGGTTAAAAGGTTGTTAAAATTTTACATAATACAGGAAAAAAATTATTGATAATTAGTGCTTTCTTTTTAATCTGTCTAGATATCAATATTTAAAACGAAAATAACTGTATCTTATGTATTGGAATCGGGCACTACGCGTTTCCGCGAGATATACCTGTGTTAAGATTAATAAATTGTTATTAATCGCAACTCAAATAGGAATTTGTTACTGTCTCCTGTGAGAATCACAGATTTTACCCCATGGTGATTTTCTACTTAAAAGCCCTGCATTTATTTTTCAAGTATCATATCAAGCAATGGGTTTAGTTAAGTCTCATTAAACATATAATAAAAAATTGCTAAGACTATATCTTAATTTCCCTTAAGAAAATCTTACGAATCGGATATCCGGGGCATGCTTATTTTTCACCATAACATCGTTGTTTTATTTTTTTTTTTGCATCCTTAGAATATATATGTAACGATGTGGAATTAAAATGTTATCTTATACATTGCAGACGATGCTAGTCACGAGGAGAAGGACGCGTTTCAAAAGGAGTTACATCAAATGCTCTATGTCGGAAAACATCCAAATATTATCAGATTAATCGGAGCATGTGTAATGAAAGGTGAAATAAGAATTCCGAAAAACAACACAACTTTAAAAATCAACATCATACTTAAATTAAACAAATTATACGTTTATATATATATATACGTTTATATATAAATTGTTGAGTGTGGTGTTAAAGAAAACCAAAAGCTAATGGTGTCATATTTAAATCACAAACACAGCTCCGATTATGATACTGTTTATTGCAACACGTACTTGAATGATTCAATGTTCAGAAAAGCATATTGAAAATACATAATTAGTTTGTATGTATCCTTGTTTTAGTTTTACAATCCTTTACGTATGTAATATTGATGTATTTCACAATATTTAATGTGTTGTGATGGTGCGATAAGTTGTGGATTATACATACGGTTCATATTGCTCACGCCACGGAATAAAAAGTATAGTAATGACAAAAACTCATTATTCTATGCATTGTTCAGAGTAGGATTTTAATTTTATTGTATCTGGACGTCAAGTGCCCAGTTCCATTGAAACTGAAAGTATAGAAAATTAAAATGTAAAACATAAATATTGTTTTTGGTGTGATGAAATAATCGTTTTTTTATGAAAATAATTTACTTTTGTGAAAAATATTTTCTCATCATTGACATATATATATACAACCTATCAACTGACACACGTATTTTAGTGAAAGGTATTCGAATTTCTTGACGTCATAATGCATTTCCAATGTTTGTCCGAGGTGTCTAGTATTGTGACGTCATCAAATTTAATAATTGTTCCTACATAAATGGAAATACCAATTACAGCTATGATAGAATGATTGCGTGAATTGTTACCTTTTCTCATGAAACATTTGTATTTTGTATGTACGCACACCTCTCTACCAATCTCGGTTTTTTTGTATCTTCTGATGCATATTATAAGATATAAATAAATTAAATGAATACACCATAATGAATTTGAGTTTGTTTCAGATATGCTTTTGCTGGTTCTTGAGTTTGCCGATCATGGTGATTTGCTGACGTACCTTCGGAACCTCCCCCAACATAATATCTCAACGGACACATGTGACTTCGGAAATACGAAACTGCCCCCTGAATTACTGAGAAAGCTTACTATGTTTGCTTGGCAGATTTCCAAAGGGATGAGTCACCTTGAAAAACTTAAGGTAAACTGTGATACAATATGGAAGTTAATAACGGACCAGACGTTGCAAACATTACATATATGTGCTATGGCTATGTCACGTGACTGTTTGTGGACAAATCGTCTGTATTGAAAATCATTTACTTAGTATTTATCTTGAAATAATTATTTTGTTAAATATCTGGATCCCGAAAAGAAAAACATATAGGAGTATCACATATAACATACAACATAATTATACAATATTGAATCGTGATATTGTTTGTAGGATCTGTGCAATTGGAACAGATTCAGTGACTCGTACATTTCACAAAATATATATGCTTGCTATATACATTATAAATAATGTTATAATATTTTGTCGCCATGTTGACGCCGTCTCTTGTTAAGATGTCATTTACGATATGGTAAATGACACGTACGATATAATTCCTTGTAGAATTGTCAAAGACAAAACACAATCATTTAAAATGTAGTCGACTAGACGACGTTTTGACCTGTCAATATGACGTCATAATCAAACTGTCATACAAAAAGTGTCATCATAAAAGATTACTTACTGCTTTGTTACGGCATTCAAACGAAGTTTGGGAGACATAATGTGTTTGCGATATTTGTTCTTCTTGCTCTATCTTTCCGTGACGAATTTGCCTGCACGTTTTCTCTGGAATTACTTGTTTTTTTATATATAGATGTGCAGAACATTTTAACCTACAATATGCCAAATGATCTAAGTTTAGACACAAAACTGTCTACATTGTAAATGAAAAATTTCCCCCCAAAATAACACAAATACCATTTTCTCAGTTTTATGCAGTTTTCTTGATTTTATAAAGTGTCAAATTATTATTGTTGTTATTGTGAAACGCTTGATTAAACTTCCTTTAACGAAAAATATCGAAGTCTTAATAAACGCAATTTCTTGCTATGTTGTTATCTTATTTATTCTTGTCTAGTAAGTAAAATTATTAATTATGGTCTAAATGATGCTTTCATACTGCCTCGTGTCTAAACCTAATTTACTGAAATCAAAACTGTTGTCTGCCGCAATACAAATATTGAAAATTGTTGAAAAATAATTCATATCCCATGGCATAGATACCGTGGACGGTTTTAAGTGGAGGTCAGTATTATGAAACTGATATATTATTTATGTTTGTATTTCAAGTAAATACAAGTTAGTAGAATGTTTTTTATTATTCAATTCAGTGTATTCATCGTGACCTTGCGGCTAGAAACGTATTGCTGACTAAAGGTCCTGTAGCTAAAGTTTCAGACTTCGGGTTAGCGAGGGATGTCTACGAATCTGCCTACTACTTCAAAGTATCAAAGGTAAACGCTTGCTATCATTGACTAATAAGGTTTCTTCAAGAGCAATATGAACAGAAAGTATAAAATTTAAGATAAATATTTGACTTGCATTCCATATTTTGAATTATCAGTCTGTTCCTCTTCTAAGGGTCGACTTCCGTACAAGTGGATGAGTCCAGAAGCACTGATGACGGGTCGATATTCAACAAAGAGTGATATCTGGTCCTTCGGGGTTGTTTTATGGGAGATAATGACGATTGGTGGTACGCCATACCCGGGGGTTCCTTTAGAGATGTTGTGTGAAATGTACAGCACTGGATACAGGATGCCGATACCCCCAACATGTCCAGATAATGTGTGAGTAGATATACAATTAATTTTGTTATATCGAAGTGTTCGAAAAATCGTAACTACAATTCTAATTATTATTTCTGTGTCTTATTAAACGGAATGTGAAAATTGTTAGCTTAAATTCACTTGTGAAATATATCAAGTTTTACAAACTATGGTCAGTTTTTTTGTTTTAATAAGGTTTAACTTAATCATAACAGTTATGAAATAATGAAAAATTGCTGGTTGGACAATCCAAAGGAAAGACCCAAGTTCCACACGATTGTTGAGATGTTGGATAAGAATTTACAGAATGCAGCTCACAGGGTGAGTAATATTGTGTATTATTTACGGGACAACACTTAAGGTTGTAGTCTATAAGCGAGCACCGATACCATGCGACTTGTATATTCTTTTGTGTACCACGTATGTCGGAAATGGTGTACCGTCAACCGGACACATCCAAAAAGGTAAACAAGGTCAGAGTCTACGAGCAACCACTCGTACATTGATTAGTGTATCTAAATATGTGTACAGCCACCACTATTTGGTACGTGTTGTATCGACTGCAAGATACGTATCATAGAACAGGTAACATATTACCGACAACAGTTTCGCCCATAAATGAGAGAGCGAATTTAAAATGGAAGCAAAATAGATCAAGCTAAATAATCGAAGCACGAGTATGTATGTCATCCAAGAGACTATGTTATTAAGGACGAATTTAAGACAGTGGGAATATGAGTTCTGCTAAAAAAGGGTGAAAAAAAACTAGGGGCGGAAATAACCAGAGGCAATCATTCCCAGTTAAACAGTGGTGGTCTAAAGTTTACAAACGAGCGCCCTAACCGTGTGCATTGTGTCTTCTTTTAAGTGCCATTTATAGTGTGGTGTATCGTCTGAATAACGACACAGGACGCCATTTAAAAAAAATATCTGCAGTTACTTTACGCCATTTTAAAAAATATCTGTAGTTACTTTATCATGATTACGATAATTGAGTGATTTAACATTTATCTCCAGTGTTTCATCTTCCGTGTCAGCTGACTCGAACTAGTCAGGGATTCCGATTATGAATTACTGTATGAAAGTAAAAATGGAAACAAGGTAAAATGATGTCTGCATATATTAAGTAAATAATTTTATAAACAATTTAGGAAATTTTTCAATTAGAAAATTAGATAATAAGGAAAATATTTGTCTCAGTTTGAAATAAACATCTAAAATGCAGAGGAAATGCTTTAACAAGAAAACATTTCAATCGATACTCACTGGCAATAAGCGACATAATTATGTCCTGGTTTATATGATATCCGTTTAAGTGTTGGGCTGAAAATCGTGAGATACTAGTATTCTCCAGAGTGAGGTAGGCCAAAATATTGCTCCCCATTGCAAAAATTGTTATTTCATGATTTTGCCATCATATCTTACTGTAATTTGTAACCGCAGAACTGTAATTATTCATCCTAATGCTATTTATTTTATCTTTGTAGAACTACATCGAAATTCAACCGGATAACGAAACTCACTTAAATAAGAAAATGGAACATAATTTTTCAAAAACAGGGATAATATTTAGTACGATGAGCAGCTGTAAAAGAAAAACTGGGAAAAATCTCGCGAGATTTCCATATCAAAACAAACGCAGTTGTTACATGTCTTCGGACAGCATTGAACTACGGCGGTCCATAGAGGACATGAATTTGCTTCGAGAAGAACTCAATAATTATAACAGTAATAACCCAGACCCATTATATAATCCACAACATCTGAAATTCCAAAAAGACATAAGAATCAGGATGCAATTTAATCCATTATATAAATCCTGTTCAACAAACAGACTTTAAATTCAAAATATATTTACCAGCATGGAAAATGTAGATGTAGAACTATTATATTTTATAGTCGTGCCTGGTTTTTAAATTGTTTTTTGCATTGTCGAAAAATGTCATTTCGGTGGTATGGTTACAATACTCAACTATTCTTCGAAAGGTTTCAACATTTGTTGATAGAGTGGTAAAAATGTTTATTTGTTTTGAGAAACCCTGTAGAAATATATAATCTGTATGTTTTGTGTTGTTTAACATTACATATATATGAGAGATGCCTGTAGAATTATGTGAAATGTCATACATTTAAACCTTTGTTATAAATACGCCAGTGTTATATCTACTGTTCGTTTCTCAGACTGGTGTTAAGTATATCTCATATTTCTTGTTTCGCACTTTAATGTTTTGAAACTTAAACCAGACTCCACGAAGCTGTGATTCACAAAATCATCGCAAATGATTACTTGCTAATTCATTGATGTGTCTTAAGCCTTACGACCTATCTGCATAGACGTAAATTTATATATATATATATATATATATATATATATATATATATATATATATATATATATATATATATATATATATATATATATATATATATATATTTAAAACCAACGACACTGTATATCCAAAGGTGTCGGATGTAAGCAAATACTAGTAGATACAAGTCATGAAACAAATTATATAAAGCACTAAAATGACAACCGACACTGACAAAAATGGAGTCAAATTTTCGGGACGACCTGTCCCTTCAGGACTAAGATATTACAATAACATAAATAATCGCAATCACGCATCCGCACAAACAATCGAATACAAATGAAGAACTGTATGTTTAATGGTAATCAAAATCGAAATCAAACAAGTGTTAGTATAAAACTGTGCTACCAATGATATAACAAGGAAATGTGAACTGAATAAACATATGTGAATAGAATAAACAAAACTGAAATTAGCAAGAAGCTATAGAAAACTGAGGTCACTCGAAACACGAACTACATTTACATGGTATCGAACGTGAAACTCGTAAGAATAGGCATGTTCCATCACTACCCATATGAGTGTTGTGTTGTTGATAAATGTTTTATATTCGGTTGAATTGGTGAATTAAAATATAAATGAAGTTATGATGTTTTAAATTCCTGAGCAACGAATAAAGATACTTAATTCTTTGCCTTTTTAGAGGTACGTTGTATTCATTTTTACTCCTTCCGGACACCTGGTCCCATCCCGTTTGGGATTTGCAATTGTTCTTCATGTGGGTACAATTTATATATCCAATTTACTCTGTTTGACTAAGTGAAATGTTGAGTTGCCTAGTTGGCGGTTGTTGAGACGTTTGTACTATTTGTGACGAGGAATCGCTCTTCACGTTTTTTATTTGGACTTGACTGTGGACTCACAGCGGGTGTGACCGGTCGACAGGGGATGCTTACTCCTCCATGGCACCTGATCCCACTCTTTATTTCAAGTGGTCTGTGATTGTCCACTTTTTACCAGATTTGTACCTTTATCTTGGATATCCTAATGATTTAGACTTTGGTATCCCAAATTTTTTATATTATAATGGAGTTTCCATTATCCATTGGAACTTATTCATTTTTACGTCGTGCTTTTGGTATGGAAATGGGAAAAAAAAGTTATTGTTCGATTCACAAAACGTGTCGGGTGGAGTAACCTTTTTAATATCATACGGTCAATTCTACCCACTTTTCGGTTGTGGCAGGCTCTCCGGAAGATGCGTGTCATTACCAATTAGATAGCCATACGTTTGGTGACAAGTAGGAAGATTACTCTTGCCAATGTAATTTAAACATATTACCTAAAATTTAAACTCGCCCATGTCAAGAAAAGGGTTTACGAGACTCCACTTAAAAGGGGAAATAACTCCCGTAAGGGGGGACCTGAAAATTTCGGCCCTATTGACTATTTTGTAGGTCTTTGTGTGCTTATAATTTTTTTGTTTCTTTCACTTTTACTCTATCTAATTATACTTTTCAAGATAATGCAAAAAAACATCCGAAAACATGAAAAATCCACAAAAAGGGGAACTAACTCACATAAGGGTCGACCAGACAATTTCGAACAAAACATAATATTGGTATATTTTTGCAGGCTGCTCATTTTAAGGTAACGTTATTTTTCTCTAGCTTTAATAGTTTTGGAGATATATGTATTGAATAAAAAATATCTGCTGATTCATTTGTTTTATATTTAGCCATGACAGCCATGTTTGGTCCTGGCCCTTGTTCATCTGTAAACTTTCTGTTGCTTTACATGGCTATACTGTCCTGTGGAGTTTGGTTCAAAGTAGCCTAATGGTTCTTGAGAAGTAGTCAAAAATGTCTAAAATTTTACAAAAAAAAATAAACATTTTCCATTTATTTAGGTTCCTTTGACCTTGACTTTAGACCTCATCACCTTGTAATTTTGTCAAAATGATCCTTAGATAATTCCTAGCAACTTTCTCATATATTTTTGTATACAAAAAGTCAATCAGTTTTGAGTTATTAAGCAATTTGTAATACAATCATACCCTGTGTTACTGAAGCGCCCCTAGTGGCTTGTTTATAGACAGATTTTATTGACTGAGTTAACAATCATGCATACAGAATTTGAAAGTCATCTGATCATTGGTTCATGAGAAGAAGATTTTTAAAGATGTACCAAGTTTTGGTCCTTTTTGGACCCTTTTGAGGTCCATATGGGTCTTAGCTCCTTTTCATTTGCAAACTTTATGCGGCTTCACATGGGGACGCTATATACCAAGTTTGGTTAAAATTGGCCCTCTGGTTCTTGAGAAGAAGTCGAAAATGTGTAAATGTTACTGACGCACGACGGACGACGACAGACAAAAGACAATCTCAATAGGTCACCCAGAGCCTTTTGCTCAGGTGACATAAAAATGGAATGTGTACTTTTTTGAAAACCACATTGCGGAGATTAAAATCACATCCCGAGGAGTTACTGTAACATCTGACATTGGAAAACCACTGATAACGCAGGGAAATGAAAAGAATTTCAATGAAATCGCCGCATTAACTAAATTCCATCGGAAATCTCTAAATATGTGGCGATTCCATATAAGGCATCCCAACTAAGGAATCCAGACTATGATTGACTGACAATTTAAAGAGTAGTAGGTGCGATCCTTATATGGTATTCAAATGCCTTGACCGCTTTACCGTCAACCAATCGGTACGAATATCAGGAATACGTAATGGAGTCTATTTTAAGAGCTCATTATTAGATCTACACGCTGTGTGTTTTCCGTGATTAGCTAACTAATTAATTAGTTTATACCTTTAAAAATACGACGAAAGTATATGCGAATAAACATTAACTGCGAACAAAAAAAATATTTCAGAACGTTTCTCCCCGGAATGTTACTTTTAACATTTTGTTTGTCGCAAAATACATAAATATTTGTAAAATGATTGTCGATTGATGACTTTTAGATATATTCAAATGGAAGCTGGTTTGATAAGTTGGTTTTCTATACTGTTATTTATTTGTGTCATTCAGTGTACTGTATATGATGTTTGATTTACAAGGACGTTATTCGGTTTCCAATACACGCATTGGCGATTTTGAAGCTGTGTGTTACAAATGGCTATATTGTACATGTACGTAAACATTTCTGTGCTTTGACTAATTGGATTGTCAACTTACGTTCTCCGTATAAAAATTCTGCGTTTATAGTTTGTTGAATGTCGTTTTAACCCAACCATAATTAGTCAGTCTTATGATGGCCTTCAGTTTTGAATGGTGGAGAGGAGAACCCAATAACAATGTACCTTGGCAGAGACCACCAGCCTTCTGCAAGTAAACTGGCAAACGTTCTCACAAAAATCAGCTTTGGTTCCAGAAGGGCTCGAAATCTTGCGGAAAAAAATGCGGAATTACTAAGGATACATAGAGAAAATCATTCTTGGGAAATTTCTTTTGTTGCTGTAATTTGACTTCTGGACATATTACTCAAGTGCAATGTACATGTATGAAAATGGATTAACTGAAAAGAAACTTTTCCAATAATGTTCAGTCTGAAGTAAAAGGACAAGTTTTGTCTTTATTCATACCTCCCAACCTTTTCACCCCTGAGTATCTAAATGGTATGCCCTTTCTATTGTTTAAGATCAGTCTATTATGGTCTGCTGGGTTGAAAAGGTTAATCATACACAATGCCATGGTAATATGTTTTTGCATTTCTGAATTTACTCCATTATAATACATGTGCATAGCTATTCTGGTACAAGACCAGTAGTCGGTCATGATGTTATTTCGTCTTTTAAAGTATGTACTACTGCAATATTTTCCCGTCGGCTCGAGTAAAATGTCCAACAGCAGGTGACTGATGTAACCAAATCTCACAAAATTGTGTTCCAAACAGCCGAAATCATGTAATAGCCGATTACTGGTCCAAACTCACTACTGGTCCTTTACCAGTAGAACTAATGTCGTTGTTAATTGGAAGATACAAAATGACACGAGAGTTATTCTGTAATGCTTTACTTATAAAACGTATAATTCTTAAAAAAAACATAAAAATCTCATAAAACATGAATAATAATAAATATTTCAACATGCACAAAAGATATGTTTCTGGTATATTACTGTCATACAGACAATAAAAAGCACCGCACAGCGGATTATCCATCTACATATAACAAAAATACTTAAAATCAATTTTAAAATCAATATAATTATGTTTCTATCCATTTGATATCATTGACAAAAATTGGAGGGCTCTGATAAAGTATCAGAAGACTTTACTAAACTGTGTTCAGGACTAACAAATCCATTAAGTCATTACAGCCAATTTTTCCAATTAATCAATGTTTTAACAGATGCATAACATATTCATGAAATATTAATTTTTTCATAATGTTTCTCTTCTGTATAATGCTTCCGATATTAATAAATATATAATTTGTACCAATATTCCACAGGAAATGTTTTAACACATACATGTACAGTATATATTGTGAGCTATGTATAGAGATCAACCCCTTAAATGCTAGATGATCATTAAAACATTGCTGCAAAATCATTTTTGTTCTTGCATTTATGTTTTTTTTTTCTGTGTAACCTATAATTCAAATGATATGCATATTTATATGCCATCTTTTCTTTAAGGCATACAGGCCATCATTTTTATATTAAAAAAATGATAAACCACGATTAGACCTACACTTTGTTTAAAAAGGTTAAAAATATATATTGCTGTAGAAAAGTTTAACATATGCAAATATTGTCTAGAATGATTGAAACATGCTGACGATTGATATTCCTGCCATCCATGTAAGAATACAAATGCTTATTCACCCATTATTCGCATTCAATTTCTTTTCACAAATTCAAAACAGTTTAACAAGTTTTTTTTTCCAACCCGTTATTTTTTTAAAAACATTTTATAAAATGTCAAATAATTAAAACTTTTAATACCAAAAAAAATCATTTTGACAGCCTTCATGCCTTAAGACAGTCTTAAGAACATGTTTAAAGAAAAGTCTTAACAAATCTTTCGACTGATGAGGCTAACCTAAAAATAAATTTCTACCATAATTTGTGTTGTTACTCTACTTTAGATGGTTGATTAAAGGACATTTGTGGTGTTTTTTTTTCAATTACTTCCCCTTTTTACTACATAGCTTGACATACAATAACTAAAAAGATCTATACATAGGCATAAACATTCTTAAATTCCTATATTTTTTACAAATTGCTTGAGAAATGCAGGTATGGAACTTTTTCACCTGGAATTGATTAACCCAACATTACTATTTGTATATGAATTACCACACTGGACCTGACCTTATTTCCACAAAATATATACGAATGGAAGATTTTTTATGTCTGTGTATAGCTCTTATTTGTTATTGTACATCAAGTACAAGGAGTAAAAGTAGAAAAAAATCAAAATAACCTTATGCCCCTTTAAACAAATATTTTGTTTATACCAGTGTTTCAAGTGTTACACTAAACAAGTTTTCAGTTATGGTAGAAACAGGGTTCAACAACTCGTATAAGTTGATTATCGTGTTTATCTTACTTACATTAGTTAGTTTTCAAAATATGAAATGACACTCACTAAACCCAGTGTCTTTTCAGATTTTGAAAATCTATACTTCCTAACTTGAGTTAGATAAACATGATAATCAACTAAGATTCATTGTAGAACCTTCATTTGTTTGAAGTGCTCACATTTTAATAATCTTGCCCCCCCCCCTCTCTCTCTCTCTCTCATACACAAATGTGGAATATTTCTACAGATTAAAGAAAAATAAATAGGAAGGAAGGAAATACCTGCCTACCTACCCATCTTGGTCAGAGGACTTCAAATAGACAATTAGTTAATGAAAGCCATATTGACCCCTTTTCACTAAACTGTGCCCCTGTAAAATCGGATGGCAAAATAATACATATCCCTGCAAAATTATGTCAAAGTCAATGGCGTAGGTAGCATAATGACTACAGGGATCAGAGATATAACCTCTATAAATTGTCATAAATAGATTAAGAGATATAGAATTTTATAGTCTCATTTCCATGGTTTGCAAGATAAAAATACTAAATATTATCTGACATTGGTAACTTAAAAAACAGTGGGGGCATTGGAAAGAATATCAATCTTTTGATCACATTGTCTCTTATCTCTAGTCAGGGAAAGATAATAATACTTTTGATCATATTGTCTGGTATCTACAGTCAGGTAGAAATAATCCTCCTTTTGGTCACATTGTCTGGTATCTCTAGTCAGGGGGAGATAATCATACTTTTGATCACATTGTTTGGTATATCTAGTCAGGGAGAGATAACACCCCTTTTGGTCACATTGTCTGGTATCTCTAGTCAGGGGGAGATAATAATACTTTTGATCACATTGTCTGGTATCTCTAGTCAGAGGGAGATAATCATACTTTTAATCACATTGTCTGGTATCTCCAGTAGAGAGAGATAACAATACTTTTGATCACATTGTCTGGTATCTCTAGTAAGAGTTAGATAATCATACTTTTGATCACATTGTCTGGGATATCTAGTCAGAGAGAGATAACCATACCTTTGATCACACTCATTTGCCACCAACAAGGGAGAGATAATCACACTTCTGTTCACATTGTCTGGTATCTCTACTCAGGGAGATATAATCACACTTCTGTTCACATTGTCTGGTATCTCTAGTCAGGGAGAAATAATCACACTTCTGTTCACATTGTCTGGTATCTCTAGTCAGGGAGAGATAATCACACTTCTGTTCACATTGTCTGGTATTTCTACTCAGGGAGAAATAATCACACTTCTGTTCACATTGTCTGGTATCTCTAGTCAGGGAGAGATAATCACACTTCTGTTCACATTGTCTGGTATTTCTACTCAGGGAGATATAATCACACTTCTGTTCACATTGTCTGGTATCTCTAGTCAGGGAGATATAATCACACTTCTGTTCACATTGTCTGGTATCTCTAGTCCAGGAGAGATAATCACACTTCTGTTCACATTGTCTGGTATCTCTAGTCCAGGAGAGATAATCACACTTCTGTTCACATTGTCTGGTATCTCTAGTCCAGGAGAGATAATCACACTTCTGTTCACATTGTCTGGTATCTCTAGTCCAGGAGAGATAATCACACTTCTGTTCACATTGTCTGGTATCTCTAGTCAGGGAGAGATAATCACACTTCTGTTCACATTGTCTGGTATCTCTAGTCCAGGAGAGATAATCACACTTCTGTTCACATTGTCTGGTATCTCTAGTCCAGGAGAGATAATCACACTTCTGTTCACATTGTCTGGTATCTCTAGTCAGGGAGAGATAATCACACTTCTGTTCACATTGTCTGGTATCTCTAGTCCAGGAGAGATAATCACACTTCTGTTCACATTGTCTGGTATCTTTAGTCCAGGAGAGATAATCACACTTCTGTTCACATTGTCTGGTATCTCTAGTCCAGGAGAGATAATCACATTCTACATTTTTCATGGTATGTCATACACTGTATATAAACTTAAGTAGAAGATAGAGGTGGTGATTTTGCCATTTCAAATTCCCTACATCCAACAATATACATTCATTGCAAATTTATTTTCATTGCTTTGTAAGCAGCATGGAGAAGTTTGGTTCACACTGCCAGTTTTGTTAATTAACTATTAATCACAAAACAGTAAAAACTTTTCCGCATGCATTAATTTTACATTTAGCAATGTGTTAATCAAATATAATCAGCAACTACTTTCTGGTAACATATAAGTAAAAATAAATCTGAATACATTTACATACCTGTTGGTCAAAAGAGAGGGTATAACATGTATGTAGGTCAAATGAGAGCATATGTTACATTTATGTAGGTCAAAAGAGGATATGTGACATGTATGCAGATCAAATGAGAGCATATGAAGGTCAAATCAGAAAATGGCATTGTATGTAGGTCAAACAAGAGGATGTGTAACATATAGGAGGGTCAAACTAAAGGAAACGTAATGTAGAATATAGGTCAAGTTTGAAGACATGTCAAATATATTTGAGCGATTAACTGGATATGTAACATGAAAATGTAGGTCAATGTTGATATGCTACCTGAATGTAGGTCAAATAAGAGGACATGTAGGTCAAACAAAAAGATGTGTAACATGTAGGAGATTTAAACTAAAGGAAATGGTATATGTATATATGTGATACAGGCAAGAGGAAGTGATATAGAATATAGGTCAAGTTCGAAGACATGTCAAATATAAAGTGAGTGAAAAAGTGGATATGTAGGCTAACATAAATATGTAGGTCAATGAGGACATGCTCACTGTATGTAGGTCAAACAGAAAGATATGTAATATGTAGGATGGTCAAACTAAAAAAATTGTTTATGTATATACATGCATGTGATTCAGGCAAGATAATGTGATATAGAATATAGGTCACGTTAGAGGATGTGTCAAATATATGTAAGTGAAAAAGTGGATATGTAACATATGTATATACATCAAAGAGGACATGCTACCTGAATTATGTCAAATGAGAGAACATGTTACATATATGTAGGTCAAATGAGAGGACATGTTACATATATGTAGGTCAAATGAGAGAACATGTTACATATATGTAGGTCAAATGAGAGGACATGTAACATATATGTAGGTCAAATGAGAGGACATGTAACATATATGTAGGTCAAATGAGAGGACATGTAACATATATGTAGGTCAAATGAGAGGACATGTAACATGTATGTAGGTCAAATGAGAGGACATGTTACATATATGTAGGTCAAATGAGAGGACATGTTACATATATGTGTGCCAAATGAGAGGTCATGTTACATATATGTGGGTCAAATGAGAGGACATGTTACATATGTGGGTCAAATGAGAGGACATGTAACATACATGTGGGTCAAATGAGAGGACATGTAACATATATGTGGGTCAAATGAGAGGACATGTTATATGCATGCATATCAAAGAAGACATGTTATCGTTATATGTATGTAGATCAAATGAGAGAAGTTATGTAGGTCAAAGACAAGGACAAACTATGTGTATGAGGGACAAATGAAATGGCTTCAAACAAGGTAAATTTTAAACTCATCTTTTTAAACCAATCATTTTCATAATAACATAATACTTCACTTATTCCTTATAACTTGGTGGCAGAAATACAGGTGATTGCATGGCTTCTGCATAAGATGGCAGTCCTATTTGATAACAGTTCTGGGTATCGCTGGGTATCACTGATAATCTATCAGAGTTATGATTAATAGCTACAGTCGGGACTGCTACAAGGTTATCATTGACAGTTCTCTGACGTTGTGTTGTGTTAGACATGTTTTCACCAATGTTCCTGTTGTATTCATTTTGTGCATTGATGTAATCTGGAAGTCAAGAATGGTTCGATGTTTTATTACAAAGAAATATCAATTAAAATCACTTATCAACTTCAACATATTTTAACCATACTGAGTACTTTCAAATAATCTGAAGTCACATGGAGGTATACTGCAGGAATGGTATTCAATCAGTTCTGTTGATATAAAATGGGTGAGCAAAACAAAAACACATACCAAGAGCAAAAGTGTGAGGGAGAGATAGAATAAGGGAGGGAGTGTGGGGAAAGACTAGCAACAGAGAGAAAGAATCTTACCTGTGTTGGGTACAGAATTTTCTGGGTAAAGTGTGTCATATGGAATAGGACCAGAACTGTAATTGGTTGTATTGTGGTCTTGTGTCTGATGATTTGTCGGGTCTATGGCATACATAACTGATTCATTTATCTGTTCTCTCAATTTCTTCTTTTTGCGCCGATGATACAGCCATATCACAATAAAGAAAAAAGCTACCAACAGCAAAGTTACACTGACAGTACTGGCAATGATGCTGATTTGTACGCCATCTATGTAATGAAAAAGAGATCTATAAAGACTTTAGACCAGGGATTGATACCAAGGACTGGCTGACTGTCCAGGTAGATTTGCATGTAGTACAGGCAAAACTTGTAACAAACCTGTCCAACAGGGCAGATGTATATAAACTTAAAATACAATCCTGTTTAAACATGTTGGTATTGTTTTGTAATAAAGTAACATCTCACGATTACAACAATTTTTAATTTCCATACTAAATATGAACTACGAATTAGAAATTGTATTTTTTTTTAATATAGAAGTTAGGTGCAATTGTCATTCAGACAACTAATTCTTGGAAAATCCTGTCCAAGTAAGGACGTCAGGTACCTCAAAAAGTTAATGTCGTACCCTGAATACATAGGAGCATAAGAGCATCCACTAGTTAAAAAGGTTTTCCCGTGAGACAGCAAAGTGTTGTTTTAGCAGGTCCCTGTGGCACCATAACACAAATAATTCTGAGTCTCAAGTTAAATTTGTGCATGAGTATAAGTAAAAGGGACTTAGCATATTTCATTGATATACATATTTTTCATATACAACAGCTGATTCAAATAATGACATTCTTTTTTCAACTGTAGCCTACAAAAATAACAAGTAAGAAAACATTGCTTTACAATAATCTTAGACCATCATTCAAACTTGAATGTTGATAAAATATTCTGGATAACATGAAAAAAATGACACCCATTTCCAGTCTCAGATTCAAAATCCATTAAAATAAACAGCTTTATAGTTCATCCTCAGATCTTCAGTTTTATTCATTTTGTGCATACTGAAAAGATTTTATGCAATTTACTTTGACTCGCAAGCAGAATGTCCAAAGTTCAATTCTCGGACCAGGCCATACCAAAGACTTTAAAAAATGCTACTAACTGTTCCTTCTGCAAAGCACTTAGCACACAAAGTGAAAGTCACAAGACTTTCAGATGAGACTCAAAACTGAGGTCACGTGTCATAGAAAAACCCTCACTGCATTGGCATCAGTCCATACAGCAGAGGTAAAAATTTGTAGCACTTCACCTAAATCTGGTGGCATCTCCATATAAGTGAAAAAATTACTTGGTGGGATATACATGTATAACAACTGTCAAACAAACAAACACATTTTGGAATAACTATAAACAGTAGTGCAAACGACATATGCACTTTAATTCCCGCAAGAACTGCTGCTAGTTGTCATAAAGTTACTTGATATATATATAGATATCGTATAAGCATATATGCCATTAACCATCTAATAAATATAAGAAAAACATACTGCTTACATATAATATAATCAAAACAGGAAGAGATGACCAAATTTTACAAATCAAACAGCTGTTTAAGGGTGAAATAATGATTTACAAAGATATCATTACAGATCACACAAATTCAAGTGGTTTAATTATGGCTTTTTTCATAAAAGTTGTGGATTCTTCATGATTTGTGGGGTCATAAGTCACTGTTCACAAGTTTTAATATGCAAAATTGTCATCATTTATTTATGATTGAATTCAGATGAAAAGATGTCTTGTGACTTAAGATGATTCAAACTGTGTTGATATATAGAAAACATGTTAAAACACATAAAAATATTAAAAAAAAATCCTGTACATTAGTGTATCAAATATTACTTATGCTACCATAACAACAATTTTTTTTTGCTTTAAAAACAGTTGATAAATATACCTAAAACTTTAAAATATGTTCTATAAAGCATTTAGAAGGCTAACTGTTACATGTACAATTTCATAGGTTAGGATTAAATTACATACCTGGAGGTAGGTGATTTGAATAACATGTAATAAAAAAACCCATACCGGACAGAAAGGGTATTTCAGAAAGGAAACTTGACAGTTACTAGAATATTTGTGTTAGAAATGATAACAAATTTACTTGGATTAAATTAAATTATAGTTTTGAATTAGCTCCCAGACACCAATAGTTAAAATAATAACTTAAAAAAAATGTATTATTATTCTTGAATTTTGAGAAGTTAGTCTATTTTTTCTGTATGAGTGTTAGTCCACAGAAAAGGTCAAATATGTCACACTTCCGGTGACAAATCCACATACATGAAAAATTATTTGAGAAAATATTATACTATATTATATTTATACATGTGGCTGTAATAAAATCAGTGACAGCAAACAATGTAATAAAGGTATGCATATTTAATTAAAGAATAACAAACTCTTGCCAGAAATGTATCTTTATTGAATATTTTCTCTAATAATTTTTCATGTATGTTGAGTTGTCACCAGAAGTGTGACATATTTTGACCTGGGCCCAGCACCATAAAACTTAAGAATTACTTAAGTATAAAAATTTTACTCAAGTTTGGCTAATCCTGAAATCTGATTGGCTAAGCAGGCCAATTTGAGAATTTTCTCAGACTTAAGTAAATTCTCAAGTTTTATGGTGCCGGGCCCTGTTCTGTGGACAAATGCTAATACAGAAAAGGGTCACTTTATAGCTCAGTTATTAAAGATTGAACGGATTTATAGAAAAAGGGAAATTAACCTGAGGTAAGTCAATACATAGCCTAATTATTACGGACTGAGCTGACTTATAGAAAACGGACAACACCCTGTTGTAGGTCACTGTATAGCTTAATTATTATGGACTGAGCAGACTTATTGAAAACTGACACCAGCCTGGGGTAGCTCACCTACCCCAGGGTGGTGTCCTTTTCTCTATAAGTCAGCTCAGTCCATAATAACTGAACTATCAAAAGACCTACCCCAAGGTTGGTATCTGTTTTCTATAAGTCAGTCTAGTCTGTAATAATTAAGCAATTAAATGACCTACCCCAGGGTGGTGTCCTTTTTTTCTATATGTCGTTTTAGTCCATAATAATTAAGCTATATAGTGACAAAATTCAGGGTGGTGTCCTTTTTTCTTTAAGTGGGATCAGTCCGTAATAACTGAGATTAAAGTGACTTACCCCAGGGTAGTGTCCATTTTCTATAAGTCGGCACAGTTTGTAATTTCTACATCGGTGTAAGCCCAAGCCCAGAATAGTTCAAAATATGGAATATTTCAAGTAATACACTAATTTAAAACTACAATCTATGTATATATTTTATTCAAATAAATCTGTTATCATTTCTTACACAAAGGTTCTAATAACTCTAATTTTCCTTCTGAAATATCTGTTCTGTCCGGTATGGTTTTTTTTCTATTACATGTTATGCAAATCATTTACCCCCAGGTTGTGTCTTCTAACCCTAACCTACCTATTTCAAACCCAGAGCTGCATTTGATTGGTCAGTCAATCATGCCCCACAAATCCATGAAAAACATCAAAAAGAAAGAGAGATCGAGGGAATACAATCCATATTTTAACCTTTTGCAAATAAAAATTGGTAGCGTAAAAAGATTTTCTTCTAAAGATAAGTAAGGCTGAATGATTTAATATTTATCAACTGTAATGTCTGTTTCATTTGAAAAAAAAATCCAATTTGTTATGCCCCATAAATGAAGACAAAGTATGAGTAAAATGTCTTATACATGTAAACATACTCACCGTCCTTATTTTTCCCCATTATCAAGAAGGAAATATTGACAACATTCGGATAAGACACGGAGTAAGCATCCTCTTGGTAAATTAATTCGATTCGTAAATGTTTTTGGACATCAGTGCATATTTTTTCTCCTGCACTGGAACTGTCACAGGTGTATGTCTAAAAACAGAGAGAAGTCATTGGAACTGTAAATATCAACAAGACAAAATGAGTGACTTTGTCGAGATAAATCATAAACAACCAAAGACATATCAATAAGATAAATTTTTCTCCCATTGTTCACATTCTTTTTTCTTCATTTTAATGGGGAATGATTTCCTTGTCAACCCCTAGGGTATTGACAAGCTACAAGCACTATGACATCACAAAACAGTTTATACGATGTTGGGTGTCTGCTGCAGTGCATAATGTCAGATTTCATTTTCGTAGATCTTCATATACATGCTTTAACATGGGAGACAAAAATCAACCCCTACCTTGAAGTTATGACAAAGGAATCTCAAGTCTCAGGATAAGATTCTTGAATGACTAACCCATGGCAAGCCTGGGGTTTGTCATTCAAGAATCTTACCCTCAGATTGAGATTCCTTTGTCATACCCTCAAGGTAGGGGTAGATTCTATTAATCAGTAAGATAAATCATTTTGTAAATGAATAAAACAGGAAAAGAAGAGGTCATTGAAAACCATTATGTAAATCAATACACCAATGTAGTCTAGTTGACCTGTTTTAAGGAATTAAGATGCAAATAAGATCAAATATCACAGGTCAATTTTTGTGACCCAATATTCACCCTTAAAAAATATGTGAAAATAAAACTATTTTTTTTATTTTTCACACTTATTTGTTAAATATAGACATACATATAGCAAGTTTTTACCAGTTTTAATCAATATCGGAAAGGATAACACAGCTTCCAGAACCCTCCCCCTTCTAGTTCATAGCACCCTAATCTACATATATGAGTATACTTCTGACACACCTGTTTGACACAGGGGTCTTTTGGTTGCATATTACTGCTTGAAAGTTTACCATAAATGATATAAATTGCCAAAATGAACTTAATTTTAACCAATTTTAACACGAGAAAGCACAACCCATTAAGCAATCAAATACAGTCAAACTTGGCTATTAAGGCCACTGAATGGAACAGATAAAAGTGGCTGTTACAGACAGATGACCTTTATAAAGAAGTTTATTCATTATTAATAAGTTAACTCCTCAACCCCTGAGAAACAATGCATGCTTCTGTAAATCAATGACTCAGACCAGTCCAAATGTGTCTTTAGGGGTGTATAAGTGAATAAAAGGTATTGTTTGAATGGCCTTTATAGGCAGGTGCCCTTTACACAGAAGTGGCCTTTAAAACACGATTGTACATTGCATCATAACTGAAATAAAGAAAAGTGGAACATACTGCTATTGGTGTTGAAATATATCCCTCATAAATGAAGACTTTCATGTAACAGTCGTACACCTGGACATATTCGTTTAACAGACATGCTTGTGAGTGCTTCTGACTAGTCGAATCCCTGCCAATAAACTCCGCCTTGCATACCGGAGGAAAATCATTTCCTTTATACAACAGCCTGTAACTTTTGGTTTCTGCTACTTTTCTGATAGCATTGGACTCGCAATCATTAACTTGTCATGAAAAAATAATGGTAATAGGTTTCAATAAAAATTAGAAAACTGCTAAAAGTACAAAAAAATGCATTAGACACATGATAATTAACATAATTAAAAAGATTTTTTCAGTTAATGTACACATATACATTTATATGTATGTAATGTATGTACTTGGACCATTTCTTTCCCATAGTCCATAATAGACTGATACCCAGAGAGCACCTGTCTTCAAAACTATAAATAATGGCCAATATAAGACGATCTCCCAAGACAGGCTTTGCTATAGAAAAGAGGTTTTCACTAAGATACATGGGGAAAAATACAGCAGAACCATACCTTTAGACTACCTCACTTAGGAGACCACCTCACATTTAAGACCATAAATAATTTAGTCTCTTGAAAATATCCTTATAAATATTTAATAAGAACAAACCCTCACTAAACAAACCACCTCAAGAATCAGACAACTTATAGTCTGAGTCAGTTAGGAGGTCATAATGGTGTGGTTCCACTGTAACACCTCACTAATCAGACTAATCAGACCACTTAATAGAGGTTCCACTGTACTGTCACCTATGGCGGTCCACTTAAGGGTGGTCTTAGAGGTTCCACTGTACTGGTAACACCTCACTAATCAGACCACTTCAGTTAGGTGGTCTTAATAGTGAGGTTACACTGTACCGGTAACACCTCACTAATCAGACCACTTCAGTTAGGTGGTCTTAATAGTGAGGTTACACTGTACCGGTAACACATCACTAATCAGACCACTTCGAGTCAGTAAGTTAGGTGGTCTTAATAGCAAAAACACCTTCCACTGTACAACTTCAGTTACATTGAAAGTGAGGTTCTAGATACTATAACTACCTCACTAGTCGTACTCCATTAGGTGTTCAAAAAGAGGTTAATAAAAACATAGCTCCAATCATAAACTTCATTAGGTGCTGTTGACATTTTTACACTCTCTTTTAAACTTGTTCATCAGACCTTATTTCAGTTAGGTGGTCTATAGTGAGGTGTAACATAAACCGGTATTACCTCAATTCATCATAAAGAAATTGGTCTGCATGTGAAAAGGTACACTGTAGGTAACCCTCAATAAATAAAACATTGTTAGGATTTGATCTGAGGTAACCCTGTCTTAACACTCACTAATCACCACTTCAGTTAGGTGGTCTTAATAGAGAGGTTACAACCGATAACACTAGCCTAAGTCAATCAGTAAGTTAGGTGGTCAACAGAGTCCACTGTTTTACATTGAAGGGGTCTAGATGATGCCACTCATATAGTCGTTTTCTTATGAGGGAAAAAAGATAGCTCCAACATAAAGGATTCTTTGTTGACACAGCTCTTCTAAAAATATTCATTCACTGTATTTCTATTTAACATAAAGAATTAAAATTCATCCGCAATTGTGGCGCACGCGAGGTGAAAAAGATTTACAGCATCAAAATTTAAAGTAATTTTCTACAACAATCACATTAGGACTAGCATGTAATGATATTTCAAAATTCCATCGTTTTTCAGGGGTATGATCATGTGTGTATTTTTCCAAGGAATTTCTTTGGCACAGCCCTAACAATAAATTCTGTATTTTTTTTTAAAATGGAAATGTTGCAGACAGGCACACCAAAATTTAAATGAATTTTCTACCCATCATCTTTAATCTTGAGAGGAGGAGGACATTGCATAAAAATCATGGAGAAGGATTTTCTCTTAACATAATGAAACTATTTGAATGAAATATTTACCAAAAAATGAGTAATCTTTCACCTTGAAAGGAGGGAGACATTTTAAAAAAAAGGAAAACTGTAAAAGATACAGATCTACAAAAAGTTAAAATACACTGTTAAACAAAACTTACATGTACCATCATGATGGATTGAGTTAGCAGCCATTACATGTACAAACTGAATTTTAATATTATATATATTTATTTATGATCGTATAACAATATCTTGTTTACTCTGCCTATAAAGGTTTACATCACAGTAAAACATTGTTTTCATTTTTAAATAAACATCATCAACTCCTGAAAAAACAATGGACTCTTCTGTAAATCAAATGACTTAGACCAGTCCAAATGTGTCTTTAGGGGTGAATAGGTTAAAACATTTAAAATGAATAGTAGATTTTGGATAGAAATCATAAAATTGGAATGTCATACAATGTATATAAGTTTGCATGCTGTAAGTTAAGTGCCCTTCAGAAAAAATTATTGTTGGGTAAACCAGGTTTTATGACAGCCATAGAATTATAATTTTTATTTGAATTTTATTTCAACAAAGAAAATTCAAATCAAAATTAACTGACAAAGTTTTCAGAGTACATGTACATGTAATATATGTACCAAGCAGTAATAAAACTAAAATCTTTGGTAGTCAATTCAATGTGACTATGTTACAATGAAACCTGTCTTCCATACTTGCCTTACAGTAAAAAATAAGGATTTTCCACGGAATGATATAACTCTGTCTTTCCTCAGGAAATAATCATGACATCTCACATGTGCTATGATGTAATGGATTCAACAACGAACAATGGATTATATGTTACTTGTACTTGTACATGTACTTACTGGCACATGACAATATACTTACGGTATAAACAAAAATTATTATTTTTTTTTTGTAAATTGTTCTGTGATGAATGAAATTTCTATTGTTTGAAGTTAATTACAATCTTTTGTGTGAATAAAATACTTTGCGTGATGTGTGTCTGTTTTCCATGCATTTTTATAAGAACAAGGAACACAATATGCAAATTAGTTTGTTTATACTTTTGTACTTTGACATCAGGGCCTGTACTCACCTACAACATGTACATGTACTATAATTGACTCCACTGTATGAGTGCTCAAGCTCAACAAACATTTCTGTTTTTATGTCTGTATATTGATGGCATACACTTGTAAATCATGATCAAAATTATTGCTCATTTGAAGAAAATTTCCGAAATTTTAAAAATATAGTTTGAGTATGTATACTCAAATTTTGTGTACCAATTCAACACAACATATTTTACACCTGAAAATCAAAAGTGTGATGCAAAACATTATATGTGAAGGATGTAAAATAATATGTTTCCTGTTCACTTCAATTTGGATGTTTACACATGACTGCATAGTCAAAATAATGAAATTTTGAAGTTCAGCTCAAGTACCGAGAAGATTTGGTGACTTCGAGCCCAGCTTTCATATGTACCAGACCAAAAGTTTATTGTCCCATTCACATAAGATGGCAGGCAGAGTAACCCTTTGATTATCATATGGATGATTCTACTCACTATTATGACAAGCTGCACTGGAAAAAACTTTTATTCCTCACTGTATACTGATCTCTTATGTATGGTGACAAGTACGAAAGATTAGTCGGTGTAATTCTAATTTTATGCTTGATGACCAAAAATTTAAACTCATCCAAGTCAAGAAAGAGTTCACATGACGAAACCATGCTGTGAGGTTATATGGACTTTACTATAGAAGTGTAAACAAAATGTGGCCCTGCTTTCAGTCAAGTAACCTAGTTAAGTGTAGAAGGAAAATTATGATCAGACATGGGTGTGTTGATAGACAGAGAAACATCAACTCCCTGGTATTAGTCTGGAGGTCCAATTCCTAGGAAACGCTCGGTCAGAGATTTTCCTGTCCACCCTGGAAATTCATACCCATGTAAAATTTTATTATTTCCCAACTTCATTTGCCATAAAAATGTCAAATGACCTCTTAAGAGAGATGCGTGTATTTATGCAGAAAAGTTATTTAACCAAGAGGTTTCTCATGTTCATGGTCTGTCAAGACTGGTTTCACTGTAGTCATAGTGTATTTTACATTTGTACATATGGAGCCCAATTTAATGTACATATAGTGAACAGTCAAACCTATATGATATTTTATGATAGTGGTCTTTCAAGACAGGCTCCACTGTACTACATACATATAAAAGTATGGATCCAATAGTAGCTAGGCTATACATTTGTACATTGTACATGTACATGGTCTATCCAATTAAAAACCAGTCTCTAATTGCTCCAGTTTTCTGATAATTGTGGTATACAGGATTTATTGCAATCTGCTATAGGGTCACGTGTGGATGACATCTTGTAGATGTCACTAAGGTGTGTTAACTTTATGTTCGTCCAATGAAAATGCGACTTAAAAGATTATGAAAGTTTATACAATGGAAAAGAGATGTACCGGTAGTTTAAACTGACAGTCCACAGAACTAATTTGGAATATCTTTTATTATGAAAAGAATTTTATCTGTATTTCTGAATTTTTGTGTGTTCAGCATTGTTTATATTGTTTATAATGTTCAAAATGTTTCTACCTTGCAATTGATAAACTTTAGTAAATAATATTTTGGAAGACCAAACCATTAAAATTTAAACAACTTTTTCAGTCTACATGTAACAATGTAAAATTACTAAATTAATCATAATACTAATGCACTGTTTGCTTTGGATTATTTTATAGATCATTGACATTGAAAACTTACAGGGAATTCAAAATGCACTGCTAGTTTTTATGGGCTCATAGTAGTTGTCCGACAGCTGTTATTCCGACAGCCCATTACTCTGACAATAATGATTATTTTATGGCCACCATGTGCAGGATAATAAGACACCGATATGTTTTAACAATAACACAAGAATTATGGTTACATTCGATGACATGACTTAAAGTTCTATTAACATGGAAAAACAAAATGGGGCCATCATTCTACATAGAAATCATGCATACTCGGGCATGTATAAATGTTACCAATACTTACTGAAAATGACCCATTTTCTTGGTCAGTCGAATTTCTACAGATTTAAAAAAGGTTCAGGTATTTAGAACAATGGCATGAGTGTACTTTGTACCACACAGACTTGATCCAGGTACCAGTATATTGTTGTCACGAAGGAAAACGTAAGTTTTCAATTAATTTCAAAATTGTTCGTTTTATATAAAAGTACCTTAATGTTAAATATTTCTTATGGGAATTGAATAATTTCTTATAATTTTTAATTTACTAAAACAATATCATTTTCATATGAAATAAATATCATTTCAGAATAATATATAATCGTGTACTCATTATCATTTATTTACCAAAATTGGAAATTAATAATAAACAACATTTTTAGCATAGAAAAAGTAAGCATTCAGTTGTTAATTATAGCCATGTTGTACAAGTTTAAACATGTACACATGTTGATAGGTTAAACTTACAGGCCCATTTTCTGTGGCAGTGCACTGTCGTTTGAAATTACAATGTTTTCGATACCATAATAAGATGTTTTTGTTAGTTTTATCTATGGAATTCTGCTATCATGTGAGGATACTGCTGGATCTTTTACGTTGCTACGCAGTCTTGTCCTAAGGTGGTATATTCAGGAAACGCAATATTTCATTACACGGTTGGAAAAAATATTTCGAGAAAACAAATTAAATTTGCTTTCTATATATATGCCATATGATAAACATGGGTGGTAAGATGATAGAGAGAAACTATTGGAAGTGTACAATTAGTTGGAATAATGGGCTGTCGAAATAATGATCTGATCCCATTTTTATATGTGACGTAGCACAAAGTTATGCTGACTGACTTCTATACATGCACTTGTTGAACTTTACTGTTTACATATTTTGTAATACAATGCATATTGAAACGTTTTTTGTCACTGTCTAGAGTTCCTTGCTTAAAATATGAAACATAAAAACTATACTGTATCACTAAATCTGTATCAAAATTAACAAATCCATGTGATAAATCAGTAACTATTTTTTAAGGGCATCAATATAGCATATACTCAACAAAGTAATTTTCAAATAGATAACGGTAGGGGCCAGCATAAGTCAATGTTTCATGTCATTTATGTCATAAAAATAATAATATAAAATGTGCAGGCATTAAAATAGGTCTGCGATTTGACTGTTTTACAACGATTAACTGACAGGGTATCGGCAATTCCCCAGCAAGGCAGTGAAACATATATTTCTGACTGGGGAATCACCGATACCCTGTCAGTTTTTGTAAAACAGTCACATGGTAACCTTGTTTATAATATCAGTGCTTTACCTGGAAGGAAACCTCCCTTAATTATTCCATGTTTGAATACTGATCTATGTTGATTTCTGATTAGAAAATTCACCTATAGACCTATATTTTTACATGTATGTATTACAATGTTTCATGAACCTTTTCAATATTATCATATGTAATTGATTGTAAATAAAATGTTTAAAATTTTCGCCATACCATAATTATTTAGTTTTGAGATTTCAAAATAAACTTGTAAAACTCAGCACATAATTGATTTACAACATGAAATATGAATAAATAACATATAAATTCTGTATTAATACAATGTAATCAATTTCATATTATAAAATTATATGTTTATTGTTGTGTGTTTATATTTTCTTTCATTCCATTCTCATTTTTTACCTGTGTAACCTATAAATTCAACTTGTTAAGATCCTTATCATTCTTTAAAACAACTATATCACTTATTCCCAAATTCCCATTTTCCCTTATAATGTAATCTTGATTCCCATTTTGCCTGATTAATTCTTACCCTTTTTACCCGAGATATGTTCAGTTAAGACAAAATGGTGACACACCCATCTAGCTGGTATCTCAGGATATGCTATATCCCTATTTAAAACTATACAGTCTGTCCTTGTCTCAGATTTAGAGTTGTGTCCCTTACAGGTATATGTAGTTAGCTGTCATTTCGACGAGTTTTTTGGCCTATGTTACTACAAATCTGGTATACATTATGATCATGTATTTCGATCAAGAAACAGAGACAATGTATTCCATGAATAAACTGAAACTGTTGTGATAATCTCTGTTATGGAAAGTTAAGTATTGCAAGCTACCTGTAAGTCGATATAACTTTTTAAGTCAGGTGTCGTGAAACAGGAAGTGGAAACTCTCTCAATGGATGGGTCATACGGGTGTATATTTTTCAATGGTAATAGTTTGAAGCTGTAACTCGATCTGCCTATGTTTGATACCTAAAATTGGCGAGTGCGTACACTGTATTTGCAATAAGAACGTTATATATATATATATATATATATATATATATATATATATATATATAATATATATATATATATATATATATATATATAATATACGCATATGAGGAGTAAAAAAAACCCATAAATTACCTGTCGCAATAGTTTAGTATGCATCCAGACGTACATTGTATTTTTATACCTGTCACGTTGCGATGAACCGGATATAGTACCTTTACTACGTAACATGTTTATGGCTGTGCTAGGTCAAGCAAAGCAACAATCTCTCCGTGAGTGGATTATATCACCACGTAAAGTAGATACAGTATCACAAAATCAGGGGCGGATCCAGGAATTTTCAAAGAAGGGCGTAATTTTTTGGGGGGTGGGGTGGGGACAACACGCCATGCGCGTGAAAATGGTGCGTTCTTTATGCAGTGGTGTAGGAAGCAAATCAAAAGGTGGTTTTTAAAGAGGTTAGGTTTGAGGCTGGTGGCATTAATTAAACTTGTTCATACTTTAAAAATTCAAATTCAAACTTAAATTAAAACTTTATGCAATGCATAGATCTATATTATCAATAGTTGAGTGATGATTTAAAATTAGAGTGGTGTAAATCTTAAATAAAGTCGCGGAGCGGAACGAGGCGCGAAAAATTTTGACAAAATTGGTCTTTAATTTTTCCGACTTTCTACTGAAAAATTAATGTTTTTACACTCATTTTATCAACTTTAGGCGGCAATCTCTCCCTTATCACTGCAATATTTCTAAGTGTTGGATTAACTGTGATGCAATATTTCATTAAGGGTAGGGTTTTACGCATCTTTCAGATATTTTTTAAAATTTGAATTCCTTTTTTCTGCATCCAGACGCGAAAATAGGGACAGAATTTTGGTCTAGTAGCCTTTATCCCGAATAATCCAGTCGTTATATCCCGTTCACTACGACCACTGCATAACCTCGTAATATGGAGAGAATCTGAAATGGAGCGGGCTTGACTTATTCAAATTGGACTATGACGGTCGCCTTTTTATCGTTAAAAATATCGTTGATGAATTAATTCAGAAGCCCGATGAGGTATCCTCTAGCTTCAAGACACAAAAATCACCCCTGGTCGCTCTGGTACCTACGCCTACATACATGTAATGTGTAAATAATTGGTAAGATATAACTTACTTTTTGATACGATGCAAAATTTGCCAAGTTTACAAATTAATTTTCATATTCATACGAGCCGAGGAAAAGAAATCGAAAATTTCTTTACCAAAATGACGGGCAACAAGGAAGGAAGAGTATATATAATGTAATTGTTCTGCCCGAGCGTAGCGAGGCGCGAAAATTTTGGTAATCCATTTTTATTAATTTTCCAACTTTTTATTAAAATTATTATAGGTTTTAAACATTTTTGTTTACTTCTGGGCTTTTGAGCTGATTTTTACTGTACAAACATCTATACTTTGGCGTCCAAGGGGGGCGTACGCCACTTAAGCCCCCTTGAATCCATCACTGAAAATTACTACCTACGACAGACACATGCTAATTTGTCGTGTCTATATGCATGTAGTATAGTCTACTTCATCGACGGATCCAGAGGGGTGAATGCTTTCGGGAGGGGGATGTGTTGCAAATTCCCTTGACTTAAGAAAAAATAAATAAATTTGATTTTTTGGGGGGAAAAATCAGTGAAATGATGCCGTTTATTTAGAGAGAACAATTTAAGCTAAAGTATATATATTTACAGAGCCTGCCAATATGACAAGACGTTTGGAATTTTTATTCACTATTTTCTAATATTATATAATCATTTTCTAATATAAATAATCAGTCGATTTATTAATCTGTTAAGAATTCATTTTCTAATATTAAAAAAATAATTTATTAAAATACGATCCATTTTCAGTAGTATCAATAATCGGTATTTTTGATATTTTAAAATCTTTTTTTTATTACACATGTATTAGAAAAACAGACTTTTTTAATATTGAAGAATAGGCGATAAATTCCGGATCCCCAATGACGTGCACGCCAAATGAAACTTATCCCCTTTAATCTTATATTAAAAATCACTGACGGAGTTTTAAAAATCACTGAAAGAGTTTTTAGAATTAGGAAATAGGGAATAACTTCGCCAATGGCTTGTCATATGTGAGCCTGGCTTCTGTAGCCTACCTTTCAGAGGTGCATAAAGTTGGCTTGACAAATGCTGAAATGTTGTGAAAAACTTTACTTCTCAGTTCAAGACTGTATTTTAACATTTTTAATACAAATCGGGACTTTACGCCAATTACGCTCCATTAAATCCACCACCGTAAGGGATGGCACGCATGTCACAGTCAGTCCCCTTTCCTTGGTGGGCCTACTGAATAATACTTAAAGGGACAATATCTGTGCATAGACATTCTACACTGGATCTGACTTTACTTTCGCCAAATAAATTGGAATTTAAAATTTCTTATGCCTTTGAATAGCCGTTGTGGCTCCGCTGTAGAGTGCTCGATTCGCAACCTGAGGCGGCTGGCCTTTCATGTCCTTCGGATGAGACAGTAAAAACCGAGTTCCTGTGTCACAGTAGGTATTGGAACGTTAAAAAACCCTCACTGCTCAATGGCCGTAAATGCCGAGCATAAGTCAAAATTTGAAGCCCTTCACCGGTTGGTGACGTCTCCATATAAGTGAAGGATTTTTGAGTGGTACAACAATACAGCAACGATGATTAATTCCTCATTTGATTGTAGACTCACGGCGGTTGTGATCGGTGGACAAGGGATACATTAGATTCCACTTCTGGATTTTCTCGAAGTTTCTGTTTGTTTTTGTTTGTTCTCTCTAAGGCCATTCCAAATTTTTTCCCTGTTAAGCATCCGCGGACGGATTGGTTTTATGATAATGAAACAGAAAAAAACCCAAAATATCTAGGGGAAAATATGAAACACAGTCCTTTATGGTGGCTGATTCGGGACATCGTAATGTTGTAGTATCGTATCGTAATATCGATATATCGTGTCATAATATCGTGGTATCGTAATATCATAGCGTAATACCGTAATATCGATATATCGTGATATCGTATCGTGATATCGTAATATCGGGGTATCATAATATGGTAATATGGTGATATCGTAATATCGTATCGTAATTTATTTATCGCGTTTTATTAACTAATGACTTAAAATACACTGAAACGAAATGGACTTTTTATATTTAGCAGACGAAAACAAAGAAAATTTAAGTCCTTGACAGAGTCTCGGACAGGAAAGCACAAGACGGGAAGATGTGATGGGCATTTTGACTCATATCTGACATTATAACTCTTTGTTTGACCTAATTGGAAATTTAAAAGTTAGGAAATGACAAATGTGAAAACTATTATTTCATCCCAATAATATTTAATGTCCTTCAAAGGGAAGTATCAATATGCGAAAAACACAGAAAAACACTCAAATTTCATATTTGTATTGTGCGTACTTATATTTATCACATATAATTACTTTTAAGTTTTCTATTTGTTTGATAATCCACTGGCAAAATATCTGGTAAATGTATACTGATGTACGCGGCAATATGCATGTATCGTTAACGGTATGATGTCATTGCCCGTGGCGTAATCGGTAAACATCGATAAACATTTGCACTGGAGCTGTGTATTGTGCATACTTAATACTATGTAACTGATAAAGATATTGTCGTCAGTCCAAGTGGCCGAAAATATGTGAAATTTAAGTGTTTTTCTGTTTTTTCGTATTATTTCATCGGTTTTTTTATAAATATGTATGTGCCAAAGATATGTTTTTTTACATCAGGAAAACGCTTGAAACGTGCATTAAATTGCATGTGTTCTCCTAAAATATCTTGTGTTTTTCTGTCATCTTGTGTTTTTCCTGATAGAAAGATGGGTTTGTCATATTAGGTTGGACGCTAAACATAAAACACCAACGGGAACTGTCTCTTAAATCTCTCTACGGATAATACTTTGATTTCGTGTTGTTTATATTTTATTGGCGAGGAAAGAGAAGTTCTTGGATATATGCTTTTTATGGACGTGATGCAAGTGTCCATATTGTATATGATTGGAAGTGGTAGACTTTGGAGGGGTAGTAGTTGTGTTTACCAAAATAAACATTTCAATTGTTTCTACATGTCATTGATGTACAGTAACAAATAAGAGGTATGCTCGGGTATATAAAATCTTATATTCCTATATATTTTGTGAAAATAAGGTCAGATCCATTTTGGTATGCATATACAAATAGCAAGGTTGAATTAATTAACTGCCAAAGTGCGTTTCTCAAACAATTTTCACAAAATATATACGAATTTTAGAATTTTATGTCTGTGTATACTTCTTTTCGTTATTCTATATCAATCAAAGTATTAAAAAAGAAAGGGATTTTGTTTTGAAAAATACACAGCTAATGCCCCTTTTAAGCTCTTTCTTTATAACTGAAAAAACTTTATATATCGCTGCATTCATTAAGCAGTTTATATTTCAGTAATAAATTAAATAAACCAAAGACTAGCCTTAACAGGTATGTGAGTGCATATTGAATTTTAACATTTATTTCATTATTTTGATAATGTAGTTATTGTATTACGTTTTCTCAAACAAAATCCTTGTTTCTTTCCACCGAACTGAAGAGGTTTCCATTAAACATATGCGGCGGGTATGACATGCCGGTAGGGGACACTGACTCTTTCCGGACACCTGGTCCCACCCCGTTTGGGATTCGCAATTGCTCTTCACGTTGAGACCATTTGTATCTAAGTTGTCGTAGTCCAATGGACTTGGAGTTTCGATTATCAGTTTGGTAATTCTTACTTTTTTACTTTTTATCTGACAATATAGTTGTTGCATTGATGTATTCCCAAACAAAGTCCTTGTTTCTTTTACAAAACAATTTGCAAACTTAGTAGACATATAAACTCATGTGTGTCATCCACTGAAAATCATGATGCTAATCCTTTTGCCTGAAATGATTAATATGCACATGTGTTTCGTATTTTTGACATGGTAATTCGTTTTCAAAATTTGAAATTTCGTATAGTTTATGTTTTTTTTTACATTTCTATATGATTTAGAAGAAAATTAATGGTGTCCACGATTCTTAACTTATGGACATATATTTTCTTTTACTAGCATTATGACCAGCATTTATGTGTTGGAAATTATTTAATGAAATTTTCAAACTCTCTTTATGTTTATTGATAATCTTACTGTGTTTGTCGCCAAGCGCTGGGGTACGAAGTGAAAGTCACGGGTTTGTCGAATGAGACTTAAAACCGAGGTCACGTGTCGCGGAAACCGTGTCATGTAAAATAACATTCACCGCATTTGCGTCAGTCCATAGCACATGTCAACATTTGAAGTACTTCACCTAAGGCCAATGACATCTCAGTAAAAGTTAAAAATTTCTGACGGATGTGAAACAACAATCAAAGAAACAGCAAATAAAACTGTATAATGCATATTTATACTTATGTATATGTGTTTACATTGTTAATATCTTAATTTCACATTTTATGTTAATCTGAGCTTGACAATTTAATTGCATTTTACATGTGATTACTTGAGGCATTATAGCTGGGTGTTTTTATAAACTTACAAACTTAATACCAGCATACTTACTTTTGTATACAGAATTCCTAGTATTCTCACAAACTTTTATTTATACTCACCGATTTTAATATGGTCGAAAAGAAGGCCTGAAATAACACACACACACACACACGCGCGCGCGCGCACACACACAGTGTAAAACCTCCTTATATTGCTCCTCGTTTTATTTGCCACATGGCATTAAGTCACAAGTTTTTGAAAATCCATTTTTCCAATTTATCCTATAATTTCATTCAAGGTATCCCTCAACCTATCGATAAGCCACTATACAAAGCCTTCCATACGTTAATAACAAACACGTAACCATAATTTGTTTCTCAGGTTTTGTCTCTAAGGTGATAATCTTCTTCGTTGACGGTATTTTCAAAATGTTTAGTGCATTGGTACTATCTCTTGGACCAGGGCCTGAGTATGGCCATACATGACTGCCCCCTTCAACACAGAAAGACTTGCCTGTTCTGGAATTATCAGTCGTTTACGTGGAAACGCAGTTTTTATGCAATGTTGAAGCATTGGAGAATCGGCGTATCCACCGACGACTAATATTGTGTCCACGTGCTGCATCTCACGCCTTTTAAATATCTGGTGCAATTGGTCGCAAATGGAATCATTAGTTTCTTTGAATAATAATTGCCATACGGTAGAGTTCAGCCTTATTTTACCTCTTCTGACAGTGATGTGTTGATCTCTATCTTTTAGGGCTCGCTGAAGTGTCAATTCACTCTCGGCAGAACTCCGACATTCATGTTGCGGTTGATCATCTGATCCCTTAACGGTTGTGGTATTCTCTCCCTGATTTAGGTCCTCAAATGCTTCATGCAATGAATATGGTATCCTGATAAATATGGGCAACCCTTTCTCTGGGCTTACCATTCGTTTCTTTTCTTCAAAAATGCTCAGAATTTCAAAATTGTCGTATTTGTTTTCTTCGATTAATTTTTTCATGACATGGTCGCCAAAGACTTCTTTAAGTACAAACTGGAACGCTTCATCTACTTTTGTACCACCCCAGTTTCCACCAGTTGCACTGGATATTTCCTTCATAGATCCATCATCTTTAACTTCATGTGCAGTGAAGTCAATGGTTCCACCTATACCATAATTAATTTATTGTTATTAGCAATTAAATAATTTCTGATGAATAAATCGGTTTTCAGACATTCAAGTTGTCATACAAAGCGAAAGATGGGACGATGGAATAACAAAAATCAAAGATACCAAAGAAATAATCGAAAGAAGGAACATGAAACAATTTACAAATCAGGTGTAAATTGGACAGACAAATTCAGATGTTGGATCAGATGTCACTGATTGAGGAATAAATAATGGAGGTATGAAACTTCGTCATAACGATTAAACAACAACTCGGTGAAATTTTGAAATTGCGATCAAGATCATTATACCGACTGTAAAATTTGCGAATTGTTGACAAATGCAATTTCTGACAGCCTTGTAACAGCAACATATCAGTAAGTAGTAATGAAAAATTCATATGTTTAACATGCGCTGGTATATCTGATCATCTGCGAAATATAAATGCCATATGCTAAGATATTAGAGATATTAATACTTCTAAAAATGTAGTAAGTTAACAATAGGAAAGCCAACTCATTACGTTTGACATACAGTTTATATACGTAATGCTGGTGTAACACACATACACCCCACACACACACTCCCGCGCATTTGTAGAGTATTGGTAGGTAAACACATTTATGTTTATAAACTTACCCCCAGCATCACAGACAAGGTATTTAGATCCAGGTGTGAATATTTGCAAGGTGTCCCCTGAACATTTTTGCACTATTCTTTCTTGTGGAATATGTTTAATATATATAGCAGCTGCCTCGGGTTCCAGACACGTAATTAGTCTGTGTTTCGGGATACCTGCCTTCAAGCAAACACAATACAAATATTTTAACCAATGAAAATACAAATATGGTAACTTTTAGACAATCATGAAATTCTAAAAATCCAGAGGTTGGATCAGGTATAACAGAAGGAGTTAACATCCCCTGTCGGTGGTTAATCCAAAGTGAAATCAAAATGGTTCGTCAAGTCTAAGATCCCGTTTTAAGCATATTCAGTCACGTGACTTTCATCAACAAGGGATCATGTTTTAGGCATCTATATGTATTAAGAAACTGATACAAGAACTGAAGCGTCTCACTTCTTCCAAATTGAAACTACCATTGTAAATCCGGATATTTTCGCGGAACTTTATCTTCGCGAAACATAAATTTAGAATTTATTCGCAAGCTGTTTTGCGATTCCGAATGCCCATTTCGTCGTACTATTTTCAAACTTCTTAACGCGAAAATATTATTTTCGCGAGCGAGAGCTCTCGCAAAATTACGCGTAGATAAAAATTCTCGCGAATAAAACCGGATTACAGGATGACTTTTTGGAATGTTCCATATTGAAAGTGCCTAGAATGGTGTGTACATACTGCCTGTACAATAATACCATGTATTGATATCTTCAATCTGGAGAATTCCTACATCTCGGATTCGACGTATCGATGAATAAATTATCATTACATTCGGAAAAGACGATAAACAGACAAACATATCTAAAACTAACTGCTGACCTTTTCACCAAACTCAAAAGGTGTCCATGTAATATTTGTTACGGGTGTTGCATGCTAACAGGGGACGCTGACTTCTTCCATACACCTGGTCCCATCCCGTTTTGGATTCACAATTTGTCGTATTTTAATGGACTTGGAGTTTCGATTATCCACTGGGTTTTTTCATTTTTTAGTTTAAATAGGCAACTCAACATTTAAGTTACTGGATAGGGAAGCGTATTAGGGCCACCTTAATTTTTTTTATTTCTCGTTTTGCCAACTTCATAGTTGACTTTTCCAACCTTTTTCTTTGAATTTCCAACTTTAAAGTTGTCTTTTCCAACTTTTTTTCTTGGAATTTCCAACTTTATTCTTGGCTTTTCCAACTTTGTATGAGTTAAATCTTAGGCATTCCTATAAAAAAAAACAATATGTATCTGTATGCGCTGCACAAAGCAATAGAGCATTCAGCTTATGTCTGCTGAATTTCCCTTTGTTTACAGAGTTAATTGGTTTGTCAATGACGTATTTTTGAAGAATAAAGATGCTAAAATTTACTGTCTGCAAGCTAAAAATAACCTTTCATGCCTAGTAAAATAATGATGAAAAGATTCCGGGGGAGCATACCCCCTAACATTTATCCCATATGCATTATGTTTGCTGAGACACTATTCTTTTGAGATGTATAATCAATGTGATATATTAGCAATTTGAGGCATAGTTTTATTTCTGGGTGCTGATAAAGCCACTAAAAGATGCGTGTTAAATAATCACAATCGCAGTAACCGAGTTTTGAATAGCATACATTTATGTTAATCCCCTGAACATATCTAGATCTGCCACTACGTTGTACCACAATCTTAATCACAAAGTCAAAGGAACTGAAAAAAATCATCTGTCCCTAAAAAGATTAAAAATAAGTATTCTGTCCTGTGACGTATTGAAAATGAACAATCTGACTTGAGAAAATTTGCAATGCTCTTCTAAAAAGTTGTCCCTTAAAGTTATATAACGCCTTGGGCAACTTATAATTTAAGAATAACATGTATATCGAACAGAAGCTTAAATCGGATTCATTTAATAAACTAGTGTTCAATAATTCATTATTTGTATCAATGCTACATTTCACCGAATATATGCTCAATGTCTGGTAATATGAGTCACTACCATAGCCTCTCAGGGTAGGTTCGATTAAGATGTGTCATCACTTTCCTTTTAACTCCACCATTTTAGTAAAGGGTCGCTTGATTGCTAGTTTCATGATATTTTACACGGTGTCCTAAAACTGAAAACAACAGTGCGATATTTAACACCGGTCACGACAAAATCCGGACTTTTAGCTACCAGTTCCATTGGAGCAGCAGAAATATTTTGTGGTAGTTGTTTGGATGAAAAAAGTTGGAAAAATCAACTTAAAAGTTGCCTTAAGGAGAAAAAAGTTGGAAATTCCATGAAAAAAATTGGAGAAGTCAACTTTAAAGTTGGACATTCCAAGAAATAAGTTGGAAAAGCTAACATTTAAGTTGGCAAAACGAAAAATAAAAATAAAATAAAATAAAGAGGCCCTAATACGCTCCCGTAACTGGAATGGTGATTCAAACAAAATAATTTTGACCGTAAAATTTGCAAAATGTTAATTTGACCTCGTCTCCACATAGTAATACCTGTTACAACAATTTGTCACTAAGTAAATTTCTACTTCTCATGAAATGATCGTAGTATGAAGAAAATTCTCGAGTTGGCTCAAGTTGTAAATTTTTTACTTATCCTGAACCATTTGGTAAATTTCGACTACTCCTCACACAGATCATTAATAGATGAAACAATTTAAATATTTACAAAGGAAGGGCCATGACTCCTTGAAGGGGAGATAATTAAGATGTGAAAACAAGATGGGTATCTGAAAAATAAAATGAGCTTTAAATCACCAAATTTATGTTAAAACAATGGAGAACAACACAATTTATGTTGTCTGTCTCAGTATTCCGATCCTGCCTCTTGTACTACTGGAAAGATATCTTAATGGAGCCAATTGAAAAGAAAACAGGCAAATATCACGGATATTATTGAAATTTTAACCTTGTAAACCATATACATTTATTGTCTTGTTTCTTGCGTCAAAAATATGTAATGGTACCTTTCAAACATTTCTGAGGGTCATTCAGGGCCCCATCCTTTTAGAAGTTATCATATATCTTCAATATATTATGATTTTCGCCCAAACTAACCATACATTTTTGTTCCTGATCTCAAAAAAGGTCATTGGTTCATAGTAGAAATCATCAGGGACATTCTGGACCCAAACTGTTTATAAGTGGATCATTTCTTTACGACCCCGCTCTAAAACCACATGTGTCTTGTTAGCCCAACTGAGTCGAAGACTCAATTGTGCTTCTCTGATGAAGAAGTGTTCGTTGTCGTTTGTTTTCATCAAAATTTCTCATATTTTATTTTCATTTAGAAATACATCAAGTAGGGCAACTTGCTTGGGTCCTCGATTCTGATGGGCTAAGAAGAACACACACACACACACACACACACACACACACACACACACACACACACACACACACACACACACACACACACACACACACACACACACACACACACACTCCCCCCCTCTCTCTCTCTTTTTTTTTTCTCTCTCTCTCTCTCTCTCTCTCTATATAGATATATATATATATATATATATATATATATATATATATATATATATATATATATCTTTGTTTAGCTCTTCTTATAAATTCAGAATTACCTTCTCTGCAGCTGTCCTCATGAATCCTTTTGCAGCATCTGTCAATGTCGCTGGTAGAGTTAAAACCCATAAGATTTCAGACGTTGAAAATTTTCTAAATGTCTTCTCGCAAATATTCAGTACTTCATCTTTCAAGTATCTAATGGATTCGGAAAATACTAGCATGGCAGGTAGTGTTTTCGCGTCAAACGACTTCAGCTCGACAGAATCATTTATAACCTGTAATGAAAAATTATTGTATTTAATATACAATTCACCTAACACATTCACTGTTTTTCATAGACATATCAAAAAAAAAAAAAGAATAAATAAAACAGGATTCAAAGCTAACTCTTGAACAAGTAGTAGTAAAAGTAAGTAACTAAAAACAAGTTTAATATTGACACTTAACTTTGCAATGTGTTTATCTATAAACGCGACTTTAAATATCAGTGTAAGGGTAATACTATTTAGATTATATAAAATGGTCGTAAGTTGGACAGACAGTAGAATATCGGATCATTTGGGAAACTTAGACAAAATACGCATGCGATATTCTGAAGACGCGGTTCAAGAATTAACATTGGCAGCGGTGATATTCGTCAAATCATGATAGGAATGTACATATATCATATAAAGAGATAAGCTAATTACTCACCAACTGTTTGTAAAGCATCATTTTGAAACGACTGAAGTAGTACCAATCTCCATGTTCGTCTTCATCGGCTAGGTCCATATATTTTATATCTGCGTCAAAGCCAAACGAATGAAACGTTTTGTCTGGCTTGAATAGAATAGATGTAGATGTTTTTGCTGGCATTAACGTACTTCTAATTGGATTGTTCCACAACTTTGTTGTTATGTTCTCCGGATCCCTTACAAATCCATCTCTAGTGGAAAAGGCAAAACCAGAAAACGTAGTTCCAAGATCAATTGCAACAACCATGAGATGATCGTCCATTTTACATGCCATCTTCAATTTGTTTTGGAGAAAAATAGCAGTTGATATTTCTTCAAATATGGATTTAAGTTTACAATGAACAACTGAAAATGCAAATAAAAATATATATAACCAGTGCATTGATCATTTCGAAATCTGTGTACTGCCATGATATGATCTTCCATGGCTCTCAACATGCAGAAGTTATATATCCAAGTGTCATATCCAGACAGTGGTACTTCATCCAAATGTTATGTTTGAATTTCACGGATTGTAATTTCAAATTTGTGTTTAACTGCAAATTAGCATCAGTCCTTATGGTTAGCCAGTTAAGACATCTTATACGTATAACCCTTAGATGCCTTTGAACCATTTAGTAAAAATTAAAAAAAAAGATATTGACACAAAAATCTAAATTCTCACTCAATTGTTGACTAACCAAATACTTATAAGCAGTAACCACAGCGATGCCTGGACACCCAGTAAAATTATTTCAAAAGTAATTAAAATTGTTTATGCAATGCATACCTCATCAATAGTGGAGTTATGATTCGAAGTTGGTGTGAATCTTAAAGAAGGCCGCCGAGCGAAGGGAGGCGCGAAATTTTTTGGAAATTTGTCTTTAATTTTTTCGACTTTTTATAGAAAAATGAAAGGCTTTACACCTATTTTGTCAACTTTAGTCGGCACTCTTTCCCTTATCACTGCACATATTTCTAAGTATTGGATTAATTGTGAGTCAATATTTCAAAAAAAAAAAAAAAAAAATGGAATCACTTTTATCTGCATCCAGACGCAAAAATACGTATAGCAATTCACTAATAAACCGCTTTGTTTATCCTTCACAAAAGAAGGTTGATCAGCAAAAATAAGTTACTAAAATTGGGGCAGAATTTTGGCTTAGTGTTCTTCCCACATTGAATTATGACCTCTTTATCGTTAAAAATATGAGCATGATGAGGGAGTCCAGAAAAAGTTTTGTATTTTAAAAGTTCTGGGAAACCTTTTTCTGGATTCCAAACGTGATGAAAATGTGTAAAAAAATTGGTATATGAGAAAGTGTGGGGAGGTGGCACCCATGGCCACCCCGGTAACTAAGTCTACATACATGTAATGTGTAAAAACTTGGTAAGATATATCTTACATTTTTTTTTTTTTTTTTTTTTTTTTTTTTTTTTTAAGAAAGCTTTATTGCCCAGATATATTAGTGTTTCAGTCTGCCAGGGTTGGGGCCCTGGGTTCAGACTGATCACAATGTTTCGTACAACTCCAACTGTTAGTAACAATATAATGATATAAATCAAATATACCTGTACTATATAATCACATATGTTATATAGTGAAATTAAATAAGAATATAATATGTATGTTTATTTTAAATTTCCATTTTGAATTATTTGAATTATTTTAGATTGAAAATATTAAATGCAGATTTTTTTTTTCTGGGCAATAGACAGAAGAAGTGTAGAGAAGAATATAGTGATAGATAGTCAAAGTGAAAGATAATAAGAAAAAGATTAAAAAAAAGAAAAATAATAAGAGACAGAAAAGAAACTTACTCCTATGTGATATTTAAAGACATATACATACACATTCATATAAATATACACACAAATATCTCATTTGTACATGCACAATAGATGTATATGTGCACACTGCATTATCCATGCATGTATCTTTACTTATCCATATCAATTATAAGGTACATATACAAAATTGTAATTATAAACATTTTTGTAAGGGAGGTAACTACTATAGTATATTGTTCTGTTTCTGTAACTATTGTATTCAAATGACAATATTAAAGTTTTTAGGGATTGGCTTCAGAATCTTCAAATAAATTGTTCCATGGAGACCATATTTTAGTGAAGACTTCTTTTTTGTCATTCTTGCGTGCAATAAATTTCTCTGTTATATAATTATATTGAAGGTGATTAGTAATACCTGATAAATTAGGAATTTTCTTTTGTTTTAGACACTTATAGATATAATGCTTTGTACTAAGAATGATGAAATTTGTTACATGATTCTGTGCTGAATTTTGATCTCCAAAAAGAATTTTTTTTTGTTAAAATCCACTAATATTTGTGTTTTTTCAAATATTCTTACAGATAATAATCTCCATAGTCTGAATATTTTTGTGCAATTGAAAAAGACATGTTCTATACTCTCTATATCTTTATCACAAAATTCACATATATCTTCAGATTTAACTTTTATTTTTTTTAAATAACTGCCTACAGGTAAAATTCTATGGAGTATTCTAAACTGAAGCCATTGTAACGAAGAGTCAGCTGTTGTTTTGAAACAGGTTTCAAAGACCTCTTTAACATTCAAATTGAAATTATCTATTGAATTCCATTTAATAATTGCTGGGGGCATAGTTTCTTTTAAATTTAATAAATTGTACAATTTTTTATGTCCCTTGTCACTAGGTAACAAGGTATTTAAATGAAATGGAATATATGGAAACATATTTACAACTTTACATTCCCCTACATCAATATTAAGAGATTTCAAATATTTTGATATCATACTTTGTATTCCATTAAACTGTAAAGAACAGATTTCATATAAATCAAATTTTATTTGAAACTGTTGTTTAGTCAGGAATTTCTTATTGTCAAGAAAGTCACCTATCAACTTAACACCTTTCTGATACCATTCCTTTATAAAAAAAGATTTGTTATTGATTTTTAATTTGGAATTATACCATATTGGTAACAACATGAAATTGTCCTCAGATACATTTACCTCTAACTGCTTATTCATTATTTTCTGCCATGACAGAAAGGTGTCTTTCCAAAAACTATTTTTATTTTCTTTTAAAAGTTTATTCATAAATTTATCTCCAAAATCAGAAATTTGTGTAGCAATGTTGTTCCCGTGTATTGCCTGCAAAACATTTAACCAAGATTGTCCACCCTTTAATAATCTTTTTACCCAGGAGCACTTCAAAGAAATGATAAAACTTTTTATATCGGTCATTTTAAGCCCACCCTATCCATATTTTGAGTCATAATTTCTCGTTTAACTTTATCACATCTTGAACCCCATATAAAAGAAAATAGATACTTTATTAGACAATCTATTTTTTCTATTCTTTTTTCTATTGATATAAAAAGATGGTTTAATTTTGGAATTATTAATGTCTTAGCAACTGTTATTCTACCAATTGGAGTAAGTATTCTTCTATTCCACTGTTTAAACAATGCTTCAATTTTAGGTATTTGTAATTTAAAGTTCATTTCTGTCATTTTATCAAGATCATTTGAAAATTCTATACCTAGCAGAGAAAAATTTTTGGTCCCCCAATCTAGTTTCCATTTACTATGATGATAGACATCATTGCTGAACTTTTTTGAACCTATCCAGATAATTTTTGTTTTTGTATGGTTAATTCGAAGACCAGATAATTGTGAATAATAATCCAAAGTATCTAAAGCTGAAAACAGAGATTTTTTAGACCCATCTAGTATAAAAGAAGTGTCATCCGCATACTGAGATATTATATGTTCTACATTGTTAATAGTTATCCCCCTTACATTTACATTATTCTTAATTAAAATAGCAAGAATTTCTGCACACAAGAGAAAAATATATGGCGAGACTGGATCACCTTGACGACATCCGCGTCTAATATGTATTTGTTCTGAGAGAAAGCCATTTTGTATAACTGAAGCTTTCATATCAGTATTTAAAATTTGTATCCACTTTATTATATTTTGTCCAAAACCAAATAATTTTAATACTTTATAAGCAAAAGACCATGCTATTGAATCAAAGGCTTTTTCAAAATCAATAAGTACTAAAAGACTAGGAATTTTGTAAGTTTCTGTGTAGGACATAATATCATAAATTAGTCTGGTATTTTCACCTATATATCTTCCACGCATAAATCCAGTCTGTGTATTAGATATTAAAATATCTAAAGTTAATATTATTCTTTTGCTTATGCAGCCAGATATTAATTTGTAAAGTACATTTAAAAGAGTTATTGGACGCCAGTTTTTTAAATATTGTCTTGGTTTATCCCCTTTAGGAATACAAGTTATGATACCTAATCGCTGAGTAATTGGAAGGAGTTGTTTCCTAAATATACAATTTATTGCCCTTATTATAAAATATTTTAAATCCCCCCAGAAAAATTTAAAAAATTCTGCGGTAAAGCCATCACTCCCTGGCGATTTGTTATTTTTCATTTCTTTTAGAACCTCAGATACCTCTTTAATTGAAAATTCCTTTTCTAAATTATTCGCAATTTTGCAGTCAAGTTTGGGGATTTTAAAATTTTTTAACGTTTCATCTAAGTCAACTTTAATAAGCTCTTCTTCCTTACTTGAATAAAGATTTTCATAAAAAATATTTGATTTCTTTTAAAATTTCATTTTGTTTTCTACATACACCTTTCCCATCTACTTCTAACTTATGTATTGTCTTGTTTATATAATTACGTGATTCCAGATTACAAAAATAGTTTGTTGGTTTTTCCCCCTCTTCCACCCATTTTACTTTAGATCTTATCATCTGACCTTTCAATTTTTCTGTTCTTATTGCTTCTAAATTTGCCTTTTTTTCTTGTAAAATTTGAGCTATTATTATCACAATTAATTTCTAAGCTATTAATTTCCTGGCAAAGCTTTTTCTCTGTTTTATCCCTCTCTCTCTTTTTAAAACTAGCATGTGAAATAGAGATACCTCTTATTTCCATTAATACAACTTCTAAAAAAGTACTGTCATTGATTGTTAAATCAATAATATCATTCGGAATGTATTCTGTCATATGCGGAGCATATAAGATATTAGCATATTGTTTTTTTACATTTAATATTGTTTTTTTTTAACTCTGTCTATAAAGTATTTATCACGTAGAAGAAGATTGTTGAATTTCCATAAACCTTTTCCTTTTACAAAATCATCAAATTTAAGTTCTAATATAATGTGGGAATGATCTGATCTGTAGCCTGCTTTAATATCTATGTTTTCTATTAAATTACTAATATTTTCTGAAATTAGGAAATAATCTAGTCTTTTTTTTATGCCATGTAAATATCCTCTTATCTGGGTTTAGGGTTCTATAGTAGTCTACTAAATTAATATTTTTCATTACTTGTAACAATTTATTTTTAGCCATTGGGTTATTAATACAGACATAATTATGAGTGTCTAATTCTTGGTTTAAAGCTAAATTTAAATCACCACAAATTATGTAAAAGGTATTGTCAAATTCTAAAACTATTTCTTCCAATTTGTCAAAGAAATTAGGGCAATCTGTATTGGGACCATATATATTTATTAGGGTTAATCTATTGCTATTTATACTAAGATCAAGTGCAAGTAAATTTCCCCTATCATCCTTTTTTTCTTTAAAAACTTTTAATTCAAAGTCATTATTAAACATAATAGCAACACCTCTTGAATTAGATTTGAAAGAATTAAATATACATTTATATCCCCACTGTGCTTCTATATATGGTTCTATATCAGTAATAAAATGTGTATCTTGAAAACACACAATATTGTAACATTTTTTCTTGTAGTAATTCAAGACATCTTTTTCTTTTATATCTTACATTTTGATACAATACAAAATTTTCAAATTACAAAAAAAAATTTATATTCAAGCTTAGGAAAAGAAAACTTCTTTATCGAAATGATGGGCAAGAGGGAGGGAAGAGTATATATAATGTAACTGTTTGGCCAAGCGTAGCGAGGAATGAAATTTTGGTAATAATAAGTAACGGATTACAGTAAAATCAATTTTTCAAGAATTATAACTACTGCTTTGAAAAAAATAAGTATTTTAAAAAATTGTGGCTGTGTGATAAATGAATTTATGTCAAAAAACAGTTTCAAAAGTGGGGACACGTGCCTCCCTTGTCCTACGGGATATATATATATATATATATATATATATATATATATATATATATATATATATATATATATATATATATATATATATAAAGTAAAACCTGCAATAGCGATCACCTCTATATAAGGATTACCTGTTTATAAATGCCAGTTTTTTCAAGCCTTTTTTGTTTTGTTCCATGATTTATGATACATGCTCGAATAAGTGAGAATACATGGGTGTATATAAAACTGCTTGTCAACCTGTAATATTTACAATGTTATTCTTCGTTTGATTCAAAAAGGTTTAGTGAATGGATAATTAAAGAAAGAAATAACATAAACAAATTTACTTCAGCTTATAGTAACATGGTCATAAAAATGTTGTGACCGGATATGCGCATATGCATTGATTCTTCTGAAAGGAATTCCAGGTAACTTTTTGTTGGTTCTGATGATTATATTTAAATAGAAACCAAGGCAGTTTTCGTGAGTATATCAATGTCATTGTAATAAACAGAAATAACACATACAATCTCTTTAAATTCCCAATGAATTAGAGTTTGTTTATCTTTTACTAACTTATACAAAATTCGAAATAAGTAATACATTTTCTTTAATTTAAAAAAAAGATTAAGATGAAGACGAGTATTTATAAATTATAGCATATATTCAAAATGTATAGCTATGGTTTTATTTTTTTTAATGTACTCACGGGGACGTGGGACCAAACTAACATTTACGAGTGGTAATGTGACGATGGAGCAGTTACACCTACCTTTTCAATTAAAGTTTGTTTTAACCCTGGCAGTAAAATCAAATTGCTTCGCCAATATAAAATGGGTCGAACTTAATTTGTCTCAGATAAACCGAGTTTTCTACCAGTTAAATATAATTTCCTCATTATCTTCGTTTAACTCAGAGAAACCATGTTTATATGCTCTAAAATCACAAAATTGAGTTAATCCATGTTCAACGGCACCTGAACTGAAAGTCAATGAGTAATAATGCGATTTTTGAATGTTATTTGTATAAGATAATATTTGGTGAATAATTCTTGAACAAAATTGAAATTGTACCATTTACTTAACAAATATAGATGATTTAAAAAGAAAATAAGAGCTTACCTACACTCTACACACTACGACTACTACTAGAAGTCGTAAAGGAAGAAATACCCGGCGACGATATGTTTAATACCACCCCACCAACGGGTATGATTGTTGTTAACATGCGCATGTGTATTAATTCTACGAAAAAGGTATGAAATTTCAGTACCGATGTATGTTAAATGAATATACACAGATATCGTTATAGGGAAATATCTACAGCAATAATATGACATATATAATACTCGCCATAGCTATTTTAAACTACAGACAAGGTGAAGCAGATGGCGTAAGGTTATAAACCAATTAATTTTGTCAATTATGTAGAAGATTTGTTTTATTTAACATAAATCTGTGGACAAGAAACATTGATATATCATGCTGGTATGTTTAGTTGATCAAATGATGAAAAATATATCATGAATGGTATCAATGATATTTCAGTGTGTATTCAATGTCCGGTAGTTGTATAAATAACGTAGCTAAATTGATTGAATTACCAGACAAATATCAATATGTACATGTTATGGGATGGGTGTAGGTGTATATCAAAAATTAAAAATTCGAAATACTATACATGTATATCGTTAATTTATAAAATGTATATTTAACCACTCAACATCGATCTGATTTGCTTTCTTTAGTGTATTGATAATTAACATCAGACTTTACACTCCGATCCTCATAACCTGACGGGGCGGGAGTAACCTTTCAATTATCATAAAGATTATTTTATTCAATTTTTGTTATGACAAACTACACTGGAAATGCATTTTATTCTTTACTTGGCACTTGTAGTCATGGTGACAAACTGGAACGATGAATCTTGACAATTTAATTTTAAAGTAGTTATGCTTTATTACTTGGAATTTAAGTTCGCCCAAGTCAACAAAAATTTTTACTATACCTCAGGTCAAGTCCAATAATATTTGTAGATTACTGTCACATGCGTTATGCTGCTAAATATATTATAGAAATGTTGCTTAGTAGTTAACAAACGCTTTTCTGTAGGAAACTGTTTATTCCTTTGACGAGATATATAATGTATAATGATTGCTTACCTGTGTTATGTAAATAGGACTACTTATCATTGTAATATATGTATAATGATAATCACTGCACACCCACGTGTGAATTCAATACAGATACATTTTCTTAACACACCCCGGTTAAAATATAAAAACCTCAGATACCAAAGTGTAAATCAATAGAATGTCCAGGACATAGATACAAATCCGATAAAAAATGGACAAACACGGACCTCTGGAAACCAAGAGGTGGGATCAGGTGCCATGGAGGATTAAGCATCCCCTGTCGACCGGTCACACCCGCCGTGAGTCCACAGTCAAGTCCAGTGAAACACGTGAGGAGTGTATCCTCGTCACAATTGGTACAGACGTCTCAACAACCGCCAACGAAAAGGCAACTCAACATTTCACTTAGTGAAACAGAGTAGTCGCAAACAAGACTATTATACCGACCGTAAAACTTGCCGAACGTTGGCATTAAACGCAGTTTTCGATATCCCTGTGTCAATAATTTGTCAGTGAGTAGTTTACCTCTGTATATGAAATCTTCATATGTTGTGCACGCCCTGGCATATCGGATCATTTGTGAAATATAAACTCCATATGCGGGTGACTGAGGTATATTACTACTTAAATGTGGAAAATTTACGATGGGAAAGCCGAAATCGTTGCGTTTATCGTATAGCTTCGTTGCTAATTTCCCGTCTGTGTTTATGTTAAGTAAAATGTCTAATGAAGCGTGTGTGCTTGATTCTGTTGTATCTTTAATTTCTAGTTCGCTGGGATATATGGCATTGACATATGTATGAAAATTGTCATTATTAATTGACAAAACGTCGTCGATATATCTAAATGTCAAATTAAAAGACACCGCTAGCTTTTTCTTCTTTTGATTCAGCAGTTGCTGAGTGAAGTCTGCTTCGTATGAATAAAGGAACAGGTCGGCCAATAAAGGAGCACAATTGGATCCCATGGGAATGCCGACAGTTTGTTGAAAGACCACGTCTCTGAACATTACAAATATATTGTCTATTAGAAATTCCAGCATGTTTTTTATATCAACTTCAGTATATTTATGTGTAGAATCAGAGTGGTGTTTGACAAAATAAGTATCCTGATAGCCAATCACTAGATATTTAAATTTTCGGGTACCACCCCTAGTGAAAAAGCAGTTGTCTATGATGCTGAAAAGTTTTTTCTTTACATTTTTCATGTGGAATAGTAGTGTAAAGAGTAGAGAAGTCATAAGTTTTGATGCTGTGAATTCGAGAAAAATTGTGTGCCTTCAAATTTTCTAAAAGCTGTTTAGAATTTTTAAGTATCCACATCTGATTTACACCGCTTCTGGAATAAGCAACTGTACAGTATTGTTGAAGTCAATATCTTGGTAAGGAGTAAAAATAAAGGTTTGGTAGTTATGTTATGTGCAGTCACATTAGTTTCTGCACTAGAGAGTAGTTGAGTGTGCTGTGACACATAGAGGATATTGTTAATAAAGGCAAACGTATATAATCTACATGGAAATGTCAACTATCATACTGTGCCATCATCTTTGTCTCCACCATATAATCAACATTTTTCTGCTATTTCCGTAGGGTTACCAATAGCATAACTAATCGTAATAAGCATGTATGACTGTTTCAGCACTTATTCATTATTTTACAATAATTCGATAGACAACAAAGAAACAGTGTAGTAGTGTTATATTTTTCATCTTCACTCTTTTAACTAAACCCGTATGGCTTTCTGGATTTGACTTGTCAAACTACTACCAAATCATCTTTCCTTGCGTGAATATAAAGAGAGTTCTCACAACGTATTTCGCTCCTCTCGTCTACAAACTTTTAATACTGGTTCAGCATCTTCCGTAACATAAAATAACTTGTTTTTGGACAAACATCTTGGCAACCAGCTGCCAGAACTATTTCAATCTTCACATTCCGTCTTCTGAATTCACGAGTAACTCCACATACAATCCACCGATACCATGTGCGTTGCACAGAAAATATTTGTCAAAGATGGCCAACTCACCTCGTCTTGACTGTTGCTATGCGGGAAATCATTGCGTGGTTAATTCACTGTTGACTTAACGTAAAATATAAATAACTTAATGTCTTTTTATATGTTACTGTTTTATTTTAATTTTAAATTATCAGGATTAAAACAAATTTGTACGTAATATAAGCTTCATTCCTTCAATAAACTCCACTCATAATCACATTATAAAATACATATAAACACATATACACATATCTGTAAATACATATTTGTGTTCAAAGTTATGAGTGGTCATATTTTTCTATCTGTTTTAGCGTTCCATCTTCATCAAATTTGTTAAAGTCACATTCCAGGGGCGTTATTGTAATTTTCTGGACATTATTGAAATTTCTTATATTTGCATTAAAATAAAAACACTCCTAACCGACGAATATGAAAAAAATCGATGTATTAATGGAGTTATTAGAGGGATTCTTGAATTTACCCTGGTGTACTACAATGAGCGTCACCACTTGGCTGCCGACACCTTACCGTTTATAAATAGATCAATGTGTTAGATGTTTTCCACGATTAATCAACTAATTAGTTGGAATTGAACTTTAAAAATACGACGAAAGTTCATGCGAATACGCATTCAGAGAGTACAGAAAAGTTTATTTATGAACATTACTCCCCGGAATGTGGCTTTTCAAAAACATGAACTGTTAAAATATAAAACTATGTAGAATATACATGAAAATGTACATTGTATTAAAATGTCATAATGTTATATCATCTTTGTCTCTGATATCTGTAATATATGATATCCATCCTTATGTACTACTTTGTTATATGATAACGAATAGAAGAATTTCTTATAGTAATAAGCGGGATTAAAATGTTTCAGCCTTTACACAGCACTTTTACAATAATCCAATAGACAGAAAAGAAACAACGATCGAAATTTCTCTAATGTCTAATGTCTAATTACTCTAATTCACATAACTTGGCGGGGCAGAGTTACCTTTTGATTATCCTACGGAAGATCCTACTCACATTTCGGTTATGACAAGCTGCACGGGAAAAACGTTTTATTTTCACGGGATACTCTCTTATTTTTGGTGACAAGGAGGAATCTTTCAAACAACTTACCAAAAAACGTATTTCAATCTGGATTGGACAGGACACGTCCCACTACAACTACTTCATCTTTCCGTACGTGAATATGAAACAGGTTATTATGCCGTATTTCGCCTTCCTCATGGACAGTGATACAGATTATTAAAAACGCCATAATTGTTTTGTAATATTGAACAAAGTAACTTCCTTTTTCGTTATAATTTTGGGGTTTCCTGTTCATAATGATCAAACACGAATTATGGTGATTTCAAGGTTACGTAATGGTCCTATATGTGTACCTTTTTTTAAATAATTTGTATTATGTATACAGAGTACTACAATTAATTCGTCAGCATTATCAGTATCCTCCTGTGTTACTATTTCTGAAGGATAACAAATGGGAAAATTAATTCATAAGTAGTATAATCAGCGATTATCAATTACACAGAGATCTTACTGTAATCTGGAAGAAAAGAAAGTACCATCGTATTAAGATATTGCTGAATGTTCCTCATTTTTTCTGCATTTCTCTTGTCATCCCATGTATTCAGTTTATGTAAAGTTATTAACTTTCATGTATTCTGCCTTGGAATACATTATGTTCTCTTACTTATCACAGTTTTGACTTCTTGGTATCGTATAATTTAGCAGAGCCCTATCGTATGTTGACAGTATAGTGAACAGTTCATTGATACCTATTACTCAAATGCGAAGTAAGATTTCACTTTCTCTTTGGTTTTCTTGAAAACTGCCTCGACTTCTAACTCAGTACCGCTGAATGTTAAACTAATTTGTAATCCGTCTTCGTATATATCTATCTTTTCCTTTGGGATTTCTAGGGTCACACAACCGATTTTTGTACAACTGTCGTCTGTTGTATATGTCGGATCAGATTCTGTGGAGATGTAGACGCAGCAGCCATATTTATCATCTTTATATGTCTGATCAAAACCGTATGTCCATCTGGATTGGACTTGTCCTACTATAATTGATTCATCTTTCCGTGCGTGAATACTTAATATGTTATTACAACGTTTTTCGCCCATTTCGTTTACAAACTTGTAATCTTCTCTGTGGACGCCATCTACGAACAACCTACTACAAGCGACACCATATGTGTACTTACACACTCTTTCTTTGATAAAGCCCGGATTATGACCATATATAACTGCCCCCTTTAACACAGAAAGACTTGCATCGTTTGGAATTTTCAGTCGTTTATGTGGAAACGTATTTTTAATGCTATGTTGAAGCATTGAAGACTCGGAGTATCCACCGACAAGTAATATTGTGTCCACATGCTCCATTCCATCCCTTTTTAATATATCGAGTAAATGGTTGCGGATTGCATCAATAGACTCCTTGAATAATAACTGACATAACGTTGCGCTCAGTTGTAATTTATCTCTTTTGATAGTGGTGACGTATAGATTTTCATCCTCCAAGGCTCGCTCAAGTGTCATGCCACTCTCGGTAAAGTTCCGATATTGATGATCTATTTGTGTTTGTTCAAGTGATCCCTTACCATTCTTGATATTTCTTCTCTTACTCATTTCCGTAAATGCTTCCTTTAGTGGTGGTGGTATTCTTATAACAATATACGAATCCTTCTCAGGACCTATAACTCGTTTCTTAATTTCAAAACTGCGCGTAATTGCAAGCATGTCATATTTGTTTTCATTTCTAAACCTCGAGATCTCATGGTCGCCAAAAAGTTCCGTAAGAACGTACTTAAATGCTTCATCTACTTTTGTACCACCCCAGTTTCCACCATTTGCACTGAATATTTCCTTCATAGATCCATCATCTTTAATTTCATGTGCAGTGATATCAACAGTACCACCTATAATGATGAATTAATTTATGATCATTGTTAGTTAAATTACTTTCTGTTGAAGACGTCAACGCGCCAGTTTACAGATATACTTGATTTTCCAGAAAACAGAAGGCGCGACTGATTTTACACATGAAAGTATAGGTCTAGCAAGGTAAATTGGCACATGTTTACAAACACGCGAGTCTAAATCAAATCATAACAGGTGTGACAAGCTACTTGTCGTCACAAAAGTATAAGAGATTCAGTAATTCACGAAGTTAGTGAAAGGCAATATATTTTTCCTGTACAATTTATCTTTGGAAAGTAGACCATATTGTTTTGGGGTTTTGACTGAAACCGGATGTGCCACTTTATATTGGTAGACCTATACCTATGCATTGTAATATCAGAGAGAGAGAGAGAGAGAGAGAGAGAGAGAGAGAGAGAGAGAGAGAGAGAGAGAGAGAGAGAGAGAGAGAGAGAGTGTTTCAGCGATGTTGATCAACACTTTAAAATGGCCTATACAATCACCCAATACTGATATCATTGAAAATGTGTGGCATTCCATAAAACGCTGTCTCGGCCATTACATAGAAATTATCAAACTGCTACACCATACATTTGTGTCATAGTAAAATCTGGACCTTCATTGACGGCTATATCAGTTAATACCCTAAAAGGTATGTCCAAAACGTTATCATTCGTTGCTAAATTTTGATTTTGAAAAGACCGTATATCAAGTAGCATGACTTTTCCGTCTACTTTGCATAGTTTATTGTGACCAGGTACAGCATTTCTGGATAGAATTTGCAATATTTGTAAAAAGAGGATTAGTTTATCCCATAATATGTGCTATGTATGTTTCTTTTATGAAAATTACAGGTAAGTTTATTTGCAAAATGAGATAATAATATCAGATTATCATCGAACAAGGAATGCGAAATTCCCATTGACTAAGATATTAAATTTTGAAATCCTAGTACAAAAAATAACATAAACATCAGGCTTTTTCGAAATGTCGACATACATATATCCATCCATATTATATACGCACTGGCAGATAGAAAATGATCAAATACGGTTATGTCTATAAACTTACCCCCTGCATCACAGATAAGGTATTTTGACCCAGGTGTGAATATTTGAAAGCTGTCCCCTAAACGTCCTTCCTCCTTCTTTTCTATTGGAATATGTTTAATGTAAATAGCAGCTGCTTCGGGTTCTAGACATAGAGTAAGTGCGTTAGGTGGGATACCGGCCTTCAAATAAACAAAGTACAAAACTAAGTACATAATTAAATGATAAGGATATAGACATTTGGTGATCATTATACATTATGAACCTGAGAAAAGATTGAACCATGTGCCAAAGAGAATTAAACACCTTTCAACCAGTCGGACTTGCCGTGAGTCATATGACTTTCCTACCACATGATCAAAGTTTAGACATATACTTACTGTCACTGGTCTAGTTTTAACAACCATAACATACAAGAAATTCAGTGGTTAATAAACATTTTTTATTTATTTTAAAATATTACATAAGAATCCTGCGCCAGTTCTGGTACATCATGTCGTGCGTCCATGTCACGCATTGTTACTCAACCCCATGGAGATACATTGCGTCTCGTGTCCTTCCGGTATCACAAGACTGTGGCCAGGCTACACCCCAATGGCTGGGAATGGGACCTACACAATAATGGTATAGCACTACCTACACACATACTTATAACTAGCATAACGTTTAGTAGCACAGGCGTCATACATTACACATCATATGTGTCAATGTCGGCATTCCAATTGTGCTCCTTTATTAGCCGACCCGTTCCTTTATTCATACGAAGCAGACTTCATTCAGAAACTGCTGAATCAAAAGAAGAAAAAGTTAGCGGTGTCCTTTTATTTGACATTTAGATATATCGACGACGTTTTGTCAATTAATAATGACAATTTTCATACATATGTCAATGCCATATATCCCAGCGAACTAGAAATTAAAGATACAACAGAATCAAGCACACACGCTTCATACTTAGACATTTTACTTAATATAAACACAGACGGGAAATTAGCAACTAAGCTATACGATAAACGCGACGATTTCGGCTTTCCCATTGTAAATTTTCCACATTTAAGTAGTAATTATCTCTCAGTCACCCGCATATGGAGTTTACATTTCACAAATGATCCGATATGCCAGGGCGTGCACAACATATGAAAATTTCATATACAGAGGTAAACTACTCACTGACAAATTATTGACACAGGGATATCGAAAACCGCGTTTAATGTCAACGTTCCGCAAATTTTACGGTCGATATAATAGTCTTCTTTGCGACTACTCTGTTTCACTAAGTGAAATGTTGAGCTGCCTTTTCGTTGGCGGTTGTTGAGACGTCTGTACCAATTCTGACGAGGATACACTCCTCACTTGTTTCATTGGACTTGACTGTGGACTCACGGCGGGTGTGACCGGTCGACAGGGGATGCTTAATCCTCCATGGCACCTGATCCCACCTCTTGGTTTCCAGAGGTCCGTGTTTGTCCATTTTTACCGGATTTGTATCTATGTCATGGACATTCTATTAATTTATACTTTGGTATCTGGAATTTTTATATATCAACAACATTCGGATAGGTTGTCTTAACATCAGCAATATTAATATCCTTGGTACATAACTACAGGGATTAATAGCATAGTTTCTCATTCTAACGTGTTTCATGTATCATTGTCTATTGTGACACGGGACCACAATTTTTACTGCCCTATTAGAAAGACGAACCGCCGATGGGATTCAAACCCGCGACCATTCGGCCAAATGCAATGTCATGAGATAGAAGCGACAGCTTAATGTACAGTTAAGGATGTAGGTGTGACAGATGATTCATTCGATAAAAGGGGCGATTTTTTTTTCAAAAAACTATTCATAAATAATTCGAAAATTGTGATGAATTTTTAATTTGTATTAGCAAAACACCAAATAATATTTTACTTGTTCTTTCTTCTTCTTCTTTTCTCTCTCTCTCTCTCTCTCTCTCTCATTTTCTAAATTATCTTATAAATTTAATGAACATTCTGAAGATAATTGCGCATGGATACACGACTATTATATTAACCAACAAAACACCGACACTGAACATTTTTTTACTTTATGACAGTTTTGTTTACAGTGCGAACGCCGCGTGCAGATTGTCCTTTGAATACGCATAAATTTCCTCCCGGTAGGTTTAGAAGTCAAGAATGGATAACACTATTTATTATATCCTTATTTATCTCTAAAATGATGTTAGTATGTATTGCACTTTGGTGGGGACTGCTGTAGTCCATTGGATTAGCAAGGTAAAAAATAAAATGACCGCATTGTGAAATTCGTATCACATAAATAAATATTTACTTTAACTTATGATAATACGCCAGTTCGTGACTGAAATATAGACATCACAGTGGAACCTCGTTACTAAGACCATCTAAATGAGTCAAAGTGATGGGATTAGTGAGGTGGTATCATAACTGAGATTCTGTATTTATTAAATATTTCTCAAGAGACTGAAAACTTGCTTTCTTAAATGTGAAATGGTATTGAAGCCAGGTTCCACCATACATTGTACTTGTACAATATTTGAGACAAAAGTAAATATTTCACCTCTGAAGATAATTCTGTTATCATAAGCAACAGAGAATATATTTTCCAATATCACAGTATATACATGTTATGAGAAGCATGCGTAATTTAGTTACATCATTGTTTTGAATCTAAACAACAGTTTGCAAATTTGTATGTGCAATTTAATAACACATTTTTCATCTCATTTTGCGACGATCCGACTATAGGGAAAATCTATTTCCTAAACGTAGTTTATGAATGCTTTATCTGAAAATGCAAATATTACAAAGTTTACACTCAAGGTGAAATGCCACAAATGTTTTGCATGTGCACTGGACTGACGCTAATGCAGTGATGTTTATATATATATATATATATATATATATATATAATATATATATATATATATATATATATATATATATATATATATATATATCATTGTACAAAATAAATAAAATAGTAGTCAATTATTTTCTCCACGTGTGTCTGTTAACATATACAATTACCATCTCTGCAGCTTTTCTCATAAATCCTTTTGCCGCATCTGTCCATATCGCAGGAACGGTCAAAACCCATTTGAAGTCGGAATCTACAAAACCGTGTATCTGTTTCGTACACATATCCTGTGCTTCTTCTTTCAAGTATCTAATGGATTCAGAAAATACTTTCACCGCCAACATTCGTTTTCCACCTTCTGACTCCAGCTCCTTAGTATCGTAGATAATCTTAAATGAAATATTGTGTTCATAGATATTGATTCAGGTATCACTTAAGACAGTTTATAACAAATCATTAGGTGTAATTCCTGGTCACAAACAAAATAACGACGATTCACCTATCGAACAACTAACTCAACAATACAGACAAAATGTTTTGTAACTACAAATACGATCATATTTCTGACACTAGAATTTATATAATGAAGACTTTAAAACGCCAATGCTAATATCTTGTTGGAATATTTTGACTGTGTATGAAATAATCATAGGTTGAATAGGCACAGGCATTTCGGATCACTTTTGGATACTTTTGTTAATGATACTTTAATGGGGTGTTTAAAGAGTAAACCCCAACAATAAAGCCCGTCTAATGATGATATTTAGATACGATATAGATCTAGACCAACGAATTACTTACCAACTGATTATAAAGCATCATTTTGTAACGACTAAAGTAGAACCAGTCTTCATATTCGTCGTCATCGGCTAAGTTCATATATTTTTCCTCTGCTTCAAATCCAAAAGAATGAAAAGTTTCGTCTGGCTTGAATAGAATAGATGTAGGTGTTTTTTCAGACGTCATGGTTCCCACTGGATCGGTCCAATGTTTTGTATATATCTTTGTTGGATCCTTTACAAAATCATCTCTAATGGAAAAAGCACAACCAGAATACGTAGTTCCAAAATCGATGGCAGCAACTATGATATAATTAGCCATTTTATATACCATCTGCAATTTGTTTCAGCAAAACATGTCCTTAAAATACCGGGTTATGGTTCGTAATATACGGATTCAAGCTCCAAAATGTACAACTGAAAATTGAAATGAAATATATTTTCGGAGCATTGATCGTCATTTAACAGAACTTTAATGTCAGATACTTGTGCATAAAATTTTCATCTATTTCCAATTTACAAAAGTTTATGATTTAGACGTGGTACATCATCTAAATGTTATACTGATAATTCGAAATTCGTCGATAGTCCGAAAATGATATGATATTCATATCGCTTAAAATACATTAGATATATGATATTCTTTATCCACATATATTTCTTATTTCTGACTGCTGAAATATAATTCATTGACGTAGGTATACTTTTCAACTAATATCTAAATGTTTTTAATTTTTCTTTCAGATATTCACTACACGTGGTTTGACAAGTTTCATTTTCATATCTATTAAAAACATATGTAAGTGCAAAAATCGCCTAGATTTCCAGGTAATTGTATTTGGTTATCAAAACCATTGGCACATGTGTAGATTTTTTTATTTCAACTATTTAAACTTAACAAATATCAAGACTTTGTCATACTATAATCATGTAATTTAAAAAAAAACAATCTAGATAACATATTGGCTCAGGTAGACGGCTTGTACCTGTAAATACTCTGACAAAGAAAATCAATAAAATATTTCATGTGACTTTTTCTTGACTACATGTAGACATGGAAAATTTATATACCGACACGCAGACACACACAGAGCATAGAGCAATATTGTATATTGACTTTTTCTTGACTACATGTAGACATGGAAAAGTTATATACCGACACGCAAACACAGGGCGTAGGATAGTGTGTGTTGTCGCGTGGGGACTTAGCCCCGGAATGTCATGAATCACGACAAAACGACAAAATAACACACATGTAAATGTTGTATATTTGTAAACATGAAAATGCAGTAAAACCCGATTTAGAGACCACCTGTGTATACAGACAACCTGGTCACAAAGACTGGTTTTTGCTGTTCCCAATGATACCATTTGTGTAAAAATCAACCTTTATATTAAGAGCACCTCCCTACAAAGACTGATTTTTGCTGTGTGCAGTGCGCTGGTGTACGTATTATTGTTTGCTCGTGCGTTTTTTATTCGGTACTTGCCCGCTTTGCATCCGTTCTTGTACGGTGTACCTAATACACGACCGAACTACTACTACCTGTTTTGAGACGTCTGTACCAATTGTGACGAGTATTCACTCCTCACGTATTTCATTTTATATCAAATATTTAGGTCGATTTATACTTTTCCTCAACATCAAATACCAGGTGTTATTCCTCCTTCAAATATATATAGAATAGAATATATATGTAAATGCTTACCTTTTAAGAATTCAAACATAGTAGAATAACGTATTATCGACACCACCATATCTGTATTGTAGAGCGGCGTGTCCGACGGGAAACAGAATTAATATCATGCCAACTCTTTGTCGGTTATGGCGTCGATATAAGTTAACTTAGAATGTATGCAGTAAATAGTTAACAAGAAACCTTAAGCTTATCTCACTGGGTAGAGTTCAAGGCAACATACATTATGCACTATACAAGATGACGTGTGCATTGTTTTGAAAGCCTTTGTATATTTTATAAACATAATACCAAAGTTATAATGCTCAAGACGATATTGTTTCTGTCAATTAGAATTCATCAGATGAGCTCTAATTTGTGTATTTTCTAAAGATAAAGTGGTATCATACAAGGCCAAATAATATCTCTAAAAGTATTGCCGAAATCTGTCTAAGAGTAACCACTGTAAAAAAAGGCTATCTTAGCTTTAAAAAAATCGAATTTAAATGGTGTTAACAGTGCCAAATACTACTTTAGTATAAGATGGACAGCTGGTACCGAAATACCAGATACTAGGTTTGTGTATACCCTCGGGGACTCAAACGGTCCACCAGCAGTGGCAACGACCTAGTGGTTATAAATATTATAAACATAATACCAAAGTTTTAATGCTCAATACGATATGGTTTCTGTCAATTAGACATCATCAGTTGAGCTCCAATTTGAAAAGTATGTGTATTTTCTACAGATAAAGTGAATGACCAAATCAAATGACCAGTACTTTATTATTGATGTACATATGATGTTACATCAGGGCCTAGCTAGACATGCAGCATATGATAATATGCATATGTGTAACAGAAGTCCCAAAATTAAAATTATAATAATATAAGTTATTGACAACACAGGCTTGAAAACTGAGATGGATGAAAGGATGTACTTGTCAATGGATCAATTCTTACTGTCTATTTAATGTTGTGAAATATCTAAACTATCAAAGCTCCCAGGGCCCTCTGGTACATTAGTTTCACAGCCAGGATGTTACATTAGGCCCATAGGTTGAAGAATGGATGAGTTGAGGGCTTCTGACCCCTGGTTCCAGTCGTAACATCAAAACTGGTTTACTATGTCCCCACAAACCCCCCTTTGCAGATAAATTAAAGTTTTCCCATACTTAGATTTCTTATCAGGCTATTGAAGGTGTTTACCACTGTATAAACTACATGTATATCCTTAAATCATAAGCAAAAACATCGTGTCAAATTTTAGTGTCCCTACTTATATAATCAATATTTCACCATATATTATATAAGCATCAAGGTGACATTTATTTGAGATTTACAACTGCGGTAGTCTAGTGGTACAATGTAGAACACTCATCCTGCAAGCGGAAGGTTCCTAGTTTGATTCTCAGTTCGAGGTTTTACCAAATACTTTCAAAAAATTGACTTTTCGTGAAGAACATTGCATACAAAGTGAAAGTCACAAGTTTCTTATTTGAGACCTAAAACCAAGGCCCAGTGTCAAGGCATGCATGGCATAGCATGGCGAAAAACTTTCACTGGATACATGATGTTGTTTAGGCTGAAGTGAAATATTTATTAGAATCCACTTAAGAAAGAATTTATTTACAGGAACATTTATCATTATATTATTAAAACTTATTAGATGATGCATATTGGTGTAGTAAAAATGTGTACATTTATTTTGCTATTATTATCAAAGTTATAAAACATTATTTTTATCAATAAAATTTTAATGTCCTCCAAAGGGAAGTACCAATATGCTAAAACACAGTAAAACATGTAGTTTATATAGTTGTTTGCACCTTTTATGCCTGATAAGAAATCTAAGTATGGAAACAATTTATCTGCAAAGGGAAGTTTGTTGGGACATAGTTAACAAGTTTTGCTGTTAAGATTCCTTGTAAGACTGGGAACCATACATATACATATCCATGAAGAAAAAAGGTGTCAGCTTGGTCTTTGTCCTCTGATTTCGCTCAATGTTTGTGTTGGAGTATTTGTTGTCTATCTGTATTGACTGCTTCTTCAAAGGAAACATTTGCACCGACGCTTTGTATTATGCAGAATTAATACAATGTAACTGATATACATATTGTCGTCTTTCACTTGATAAAGGCTAAGTGGCCAAAAATTTGTGAATTTTGAGTGCATTATTTTTATTATCAAGCAAAAAAGGACTTAGTATGCTGAACACTTGTGGGTAGCCGCATCCGACCCACAACAAACTTTAGAACACTTCTGACAGAAGAGAGTATCTCAAAATGATTGACCAAACATTCTTTATAATTTAACGGAAGCCTAAATAACAAATATGACTTTTGTGGGTGAGGAAATTGGGTGAGTGTTCTGGGATTGAAATGTGTTGAAATTAGGATCAATTTGAAGAACCAGTCAATACAGATAGATTTCAAACACTCCAAGATAAACACCGAGGGAAATCAGAGGGCAAACTTCAAGTCGACACCTTTTTCTTTCATGAATATGTACAACTACCAGCACTTATCAGCTTCTTCGTGTGACTGTTAACATTTTTAAAACAACCTGATTTGTCACCTGCAGCCTAACCTCATTTTTCAAGCTCATATACTTTGGACGCGAGGGATAAGTATATGTAAATCTATAGAGCCTACAGGAATGAAATTCTATGAAAATGCATCATATGAAAGGGTAAAATTTGTTTACCCTCTTCAATAACATGGTAGACTGTAGAATAACCTTCTTCTCATTTCAAAAACTTTACACGGAAATGTAAATTCATAGTAAAAATATACATTCTTCAGTGATGTAGATAATGCAAGATTGAGTTGTTAAGTTGGAATGATGGCAATGAATGTAGGTTTAACTGATGTTTTCACTTGAGTTATATTTGGAAATTAGGACAATTGACTCGAATTATAAGAATATAACTTTATATTTTCTACGTTTCGTTTGTTTGTTTGTTTGTTTATTGTTGTTTAACGTCCCACTCAAGAATATTTCACTCATATGGAGACGTCACCAAATGCCGGTGAAGGGTTTCAAATTTTGGCCTATGCTCGGCACTTACGGCCATTGAGCAGTGAGGGTTCTTTAACGTGCCGACACCTACTGTGACACGGGACCACGGTTTTTACGTACATATAAGATAACACACTAAAATTGTAGACGGGTGATATATATATATATCCAAAATTTTAACCCTATTTTTCTTGGTCGCATATGGAGATTTAGACAAAAAGTTATTCAGATTCTGAATATTATATATATATATATATATATATATATATATATATATATATATATATATATATATATATATATATATATATTATTAGATGTATGAAATGAGAAAACATTTTAATTATTACTGCTAGACAGAATTTTTCAGTTTATCTGCCCACCCCTATGTTATTAATTGAAGTTTTTTTTATATGTCTTACAATATAAAAATCTCAGATACCAAAGTATAAATCAATAGGATGTCCAGGACATAGATACAAATCCTATGCATTTACAATATTAATTTTGTCAGGTAAATATGATAACTTTTTCTATTTTTAGGGTTGATTACAATCACATTTAAAAGTTTATCAAGAATTATAACTTTTGCAATGTTTTATTTGTTTATTAAAAAGAATTTTTGTCAAATACATCACAGCCGATTAAAGCTGACTTTATCACGTGTGGAGATAATCTACAATTAGTATAAAAAAACCGAAGACGACAACAGTCAAACAACGGACTTATCGTACCTACGTTATCTTAATATTTTGTATAAGGAAGACACTGCTTTTATACGTGAATTTTATAAAATGATATCAACATATATATCAATATAAAAACTTCAGATACCAAAATGTAAATCAATAAAACGTCCAGGACACAGAGAGAAATCCGATAAAAAATGGACAAACACGGACCTCTGGAAACCAAGAGGTGGGATCAGGTGCCATGGAGGAGTAAGCATCCCCTGTCGACCGGTCACACCCGCCGTGAGTCCACAGTCAAGTCCAGTGAAACACGTGAGGAGTGTATCCTCGCCATATTTGGTACAGACGTCTCAACAACTGCCAACGAAAAGGCAACTCAAGCGATACTAACTTTTAGGTCAGAGAATGATACAATACATTACAAACAATACATTAAAAGATACATAACTTTTGTTCAAAATATTGTTTTTATTTTGTGGAATTGAATTACCAGAGTAAAATCTATTTACTGTGATCGAGGATAAGGTTTAATTGTCCCGTTGCAAGTTTTGGGCTCCACAAATTGAACAGTGCTGTGAACTGTCACCAAGGCAGTGAGGGTGCAGATTATAGGTTTTAAGTTCGTAAGTTCAATCCGAAAGATCTGTGATTTACACTCAATATGCCGATCACAAGACAAAAGAACAGTCGAGAACAGAATCTCATTTGATGTCAACGTTTCGCAATGTTTATGGTCTTCATAATTGACTTGTTTACATTTACGCTGTTTCACTAAATGAAATGATGAGTTTCCTGTTCCATAGCATTATTTAGCGTCATTGAGTTATTTTTATCAACTGAAATGGTAATTTCATTGTATGAATTTGACCGTGGACTCAACGGGAAAGGCTTTTTCCTGATCCCATTTTTTTATTTAAAGAGGTCAGTGGGTTTTTCCCAATGTACCCCAGATATGTATATTGTATATTTGTTTAAAATTGATATGTCAAGTACAAAATTAAGACATTGACGGCGAGAAAAAATAATAGCTTTAACAAGGAATTTGATTATGATTAAAGCAATGTGGTACAGGCGCCCCATATCGGGCCTCATGCTATGGAAATCTAGGTCAAGACTCGAAGGAGTTTGCAACAGACCAAAGTTTCAGATTTTTTCAAATCACAGTGACTTTTAGGACTAAAGATAATGTCAGTGAACTAGCAGTTACGTGATTTTCCCATTCTTTCTAACGGGAGAACATCTGTAGGTGTAAAATCAATGACATGAAGTAGGCTACATAAGGATTTAGATCTACACGTGATTACAGTCATGCAATTTAATATGAAGTGAAATCGTGTTTTTTTTTTATACATACACACATGTATGTTATGTCTATATTTTACCAGCAGAGGCTTTATACATCGATGCTTTTACTTTTACTCATCAACTAATTAAAGTAACAATATGCCCGTGAAAACATCGATGTTTCTTCAGTGAGACCAACTTAACACTATCTAAATTTGGGATGTGCGGATTTCAACAATATGATCGATCATCCGGACGACCGATTTTTCGGACTTTTTATGTGTCTTCCATTCTGCCCGGATAATCGGTCTAACATGCAAACGATTACTTATGCAATTATACCCTATTAAGCAGCCACTTTCTGTCACCGCTTCCACGTCCATACTTACTAAGTTAACCCAATAAAACATTGTTATTTCGGCCGCTTGATATTCAAACAGTTATTGGTTCCATAATTAGTGTTTTTGTAAACATTGTGGTCCCATAATTAGTGTTTTTGTGAATATTGCGGCCATTCTATATTGTTTTAAATACCTTCTGCTGTACAGGTATACAAAGGTAAAATAGCACATCCGGTTTCTATCAAAAACAAAACAATACGATCAATATGTCTACCAAGGTAAAGTGGCACATCCGGAATCAACTAAAACCTGAAACAATACGGTTTATTTTCAAAAATGGGTTGTGTAGATAAAACGTAATTACCTTCCATGGATTTCATGCATTACTGAAGCTATAATACTTTTGCGTCGACGAGTAGCGTGTCACCCCTGTTATGGTTTAATTTAGATTCGTTGTGCTTGTAAACATGTGCCAGTTTACTTTGATGGAGCTGTACCTGTAAAACCCTGTGGTGAAGTACAAATGTCGATGATCAAAACGTAAACAGTTTTCACTACTCTTTATTGTTTGGGATGTACATAGTTCATGAACTATCCCAATGCTATTCAGTTCACGACATACAATTTTAAAAATTGCCAATATTTTTCAGATGAGGAAAGTTTTAAATGTTAATGAACTATGCACGCGATTGATTCACTAAAATGTTGTAAAAATTGCAGGGTTGATGAACTAGGCTATGGCAAAACGAAACTATAACAATAGCCAAAATTGTCGGATTTGTCGCATAGCTTAGTTACCAATTTCCTGTCCGTGTCTATAGTAAGTAAAATGTCTAAATATAACCGTTAGTCCGACTGTGGACTCACGGCGGGTGTGACCTGTCGACAGGGGGTGCTTACTCCTCCATGACACCTGATCCCACCTCTTGGTTTCCAGAGGTCCATGTTTGTCCATTTTTACCGGATTTGTATCTATGTCCCGAACATTCTGTTGATTTATACCTTGATATCTGATATTTTTTTATATTGTTATCTGATAAAATATATATCAAGATTGGATATAGTCCAGGGAACTTTATTGCTTTTCAAATATTCATTATATGTGCTGAGAAACTCTCACTAAAATGAAGAATAACAATAATATTAATGGCAGAAAATAAACAGAAAAGAGATTACATTAACACATTTTGGTGATGATACTAATCTTATAGTAAACAGTCCATAAGGGTCTCTGTCAGCTGCAATGTCAGATATTTGCATTTTCGGTCTAAATATTACCTTTGCTAAAACAAAAGTAACCTATATTGTAATATAGTACAAATACACTATGTAAAGAATATAAACTAAAATGGGGTTTAACAAAATTTAATCTTCTAGGAATAGACCTTGGTGCATCCATACGTGAATTTTGACAAACAATTAGTGTATTAAAGATTGTAATAAAAGAAAACTAACACCTTAAGGCAAAACAATTGTTTACAATAACTAAATACAATTATGCTTAAATTTATTTGGGATAATAAACACAATAAAATAAAAAGAATAATATCTGTATTTGATTATGAAAATGGAGAAAAGATTACCTTATATAATGTCCCTTAAGGCAAGTTGAATAAGAAAATATTTGCAAGGAAATGGAAATCACATAACAGATTAATATCTTGACATGCCCCTGATGATAAATTGTGATTTAGACTATACTGAAAATATTCAAAGGAAATCTAATAATATATCTCTGGTGTGAAGTTTGAAAATCTCTGAAAAAAATGTCAAGGTATTAAAAATTAAATACATCACCATTGCAACTATATGGCATAATGAGGTGATTTATAAAGATTGGTATTTCAGGGTTTCAGATATTCAAAGATTGTATGAATAGTGAAATACAAAAAATGTGTACTTCTCGAAAAAGTGGGGGTCAAGTTTACATAGTTGTGTATACTGGAAATTAATACGGGTAGATATCGATTTATTTTGTTTAAACATATATAAAATTGTATTAATAAACATTCTTATTTCTCCGTTTCTTTATATTGTGTATTGGAACAACATTTTTCAGAAAATAGGGGGTGTGGTACTTCTAAGCCGTATATCCTGAAATCTAATATGGATTTTTATATATATTTTGATATTTATTTCTTTTGGTTGTACAACATGTATTTTGTTATATTGATAAAAGAAACATGCGAATAAATTTTAGAATAACACTACACTAGTCTGCTTCTGATGATGTATGTATTGCATCACAAATAGGTATAATTATATATAATTTAATTAACTATTAAGTAGGAATTGGACTTTAAAAATACGACGAACGTTAATGCGAATAGACATTAAGAGGGTACAGAAAAGTTTATTTATGAACATTACTCGCCGGAATGTGGCTTTAAACATGAACTGTTAAAATATAAAAATATGCAGAATATACATGAAAATGTACATTGTATTAAAATGTCATAATGTTATATCATCTCTATATGCTCGTCTCTGCTATATAATATCCATCCTCATGTGCTGCTATTGATATAGAGGAGCGAATTTCTTATCGTAATAAGCGGGATCAAAATATTTCAGCCTTTACACAGCACTTTTACAATAATCCAATAGACAGAAAAGAAACAACGATCGAAATGTGTCTAATGTTATTCTGCCTTTTTTGTATTCTTTTTTAAACCTAGCGTTTTCTCGTGAAAAACCAAATTTAAATTATCATAGTGGCTTTGGCCTGTTAAACTTTTTTCTTTTGTAATTATCAATGAGGGATCGGAGCGAGTTGTTGCCCTTGTCGACTATAGAGGGCGCGGCCACCGACTTGGTCCATCGCATCATTTCCGGTTTATTCAACATCATTACTCATCTACTGTAAATTGTTATCCAGTTTTTATCCACAATGTCAAAATACTGTAGCTAACACTTAGTGATTTACGTAAGCAACTGAAATCACGCAACGCTAAAACAACTGGCAGGAAAAAGGATTTAATTGACAGGTAAGTTATAGATATTTTTAGTTAAATGTATCGTATTGTTTTGATCAGCGACCAATTCTCGCCAAATCTGGCAAATGGCAAGTACCAACTGTTTTTAACTTGCGTGAAACGTACAAAAAACGTGCATACTTTCACAGATTTTTCGTTCACAAGACGCATTTTTGATTGGCGAGCGAAAAGGAAAAGTAATTTTTCTAAGAAACATGAAAATATCAGGTAAAATAAAACGAGTTGGCGAGAATCGGCCAGAATCTAGCCAACCAATGTTCAGTAATTTACCCGCCTTTTATGGCGTTCACATAAATTAAATCCCATTTGAGTATATCGTGGATATTTTAATTTTAACACGTAGACGTGTCGTAGTATACAAAAACAAACAATTCCGGATTACAGTTTTACTACCGTAGTACATGTAGTATAATCTGACTAGAATATATTGTTAAAAACTTTTAATCGTAAATAATTTGATAATTGATGTCAAAATGGCTTAGTAAGTAGTAATATGTGGTCTTATAGGGTATATAGTTCGGTGTGCTTCAATATGCTCATGTATAATGTATGAATTTGATCAACAGTACTTTATTTGAATATATTTTTTGTCATTTTAGACTGGAATCCTATGACAGGAATGATGATTTTGGAAGAAAAGATCAACACACTCCAGAATTTAACATGGAATTACCTAATTTAACAGATTATCTTGACTTAAATAGTGACAGGAAACTTGCCCCTACCAACATGGACAAAATTTCAGTGTACTTGAAAAAATTTGACAAAGCCATTGAAACCAACTCCGTCAATCTTTGGAAAGAGAAGTACTTGTGCTATCTCAGACTGTGTCGTACAGAGTCTTACCATTATGTAAGAAGTGCATGCAGGGCAGAGATGAAGAAATGTGTTATGTACATAGTGGATATTTCTTTCGAGAAAGATGGACATGTTCATGAAACACAATGTGAATGTGCAGCAGGGATGGGACCCAATGCACATTGCAAACATGTTTGTGCTGTGCTATATGCATGCCATATGTTTACAGTAAAGAAAAGCATAATAACAGAGCAGACATGCACTCAGAAACTGCAAACATTTCACCATGCACCTCAGTACAAGGGATCACCAGTGAAAGCTAGAGACATAGTCATGGGAGGCTGTGGTGAATTTTCAAATGTATCATTTGATCCACAACCAGAGGAATACAGGGGAATGTTGGGGTATAGTGACTTCTTTAGAAACATTTGCATGAATTTCAAAGGAATATCATCCATGCCTATTTTTCAGTTGTTTCAGCCAGCAAATAATTTAGCTGTTGCACATGATCATAACTATTTGAAAGACACACCTGAGGATACTTTCTTACAATCCATTAATGTAAGCAAGATCAATGAGAAGGAGAGAATGGAGGTGGAAGTTTCAACCAGGGGACAAAACAAGAATGAAACATGGCATAATGAAAGACAAAAAAGAATACAATCCTCACATTATGGCCATATATGCAAGGCAACAGAGAGGAGTGATATGAAAAAAATAGCATCTGCTCTAATTGAAAACAGAAAAATCAAATCAGAAGCCATTGTCCATGGATTGAAATATGAGAAAGAGGCAATAAAAAAGTATGAAAATGACAAAGGTGTTACTGTCAAAGACTGTGGTATATATGTGTGCAGGGAATACCCTTTTCTCGGTTCCCTCGCCTGATGGCATCCTGGATAAAAACTTAATTTGTGAAGTGAAGTGTCCTTTCTCTGCGGAAAAACAAGCCTATCAATGGTACCACAGTTCCCGTATTTGAAATCAATCAATGGCAAATTATTCTTGGATAGTAAACATAACTATTATTACCAAATTCAAGGACAGTTGTTGTGCTCGGAGCATTCTGCATGTGACCTTATTGTGTACACATTAAACTGACATACAATATATTAGGATTGAAAGGATGTTGAATTTATTTCAGGAATGATTGAGAAGTTGAAATCTTTTTACAAGTGCTACTTTCAACCAGCTCTCTTAGAAAAAATGTTTTACAAGCCTCTGTACCAGTAGTACATGTCTTCTCATAAACTACTAGAATGTGAAATTACTCATGACCAACCACAATTCGTTCTTGATACTGAACAGTAAACGAAAATACTGTAAATAATTTTGAACATAGCAAATTTAATAAAATTTTGAAACTGAAAAATTCAATGTAATTCTTTCTTTTAAAACAGTTGGTAAGGAACTTTGTATATTAAAGTATCTTGACAAAAAACCTGCAGTACATGCACTTGATGATGAAATACATGTATGCTTATATTGTGTCTGTATACAGTGATCAGCAGAATTTGATTTATAAGTGTTTATACAACTTTAGACATCTAAGCTGTATTTGGAATAATACAGTTTCTAAAATTGCATAACATGCAGCAAACAAAAATTATTTCTATTGAAAGTTTTGTTTCTGTTGCAGACATGGGTTCAATCAATATTTTGTATGTTTTTGCCAACCCTATTAGTCTCTCAATATGGACACGTTTGCTGGAAATCTTCCTGTCGGTTAACACTGTTTTCCCCACACATACGATTTTTCTTCCTAAAGAAAGTAGGAATGTTTACAGTGATGTCATAAGGTGCAAATAAATCCTGGACATTGAAGCCCTTATCTGCTATGATACTGTCTTTTGGATCACACAATTTCATCAAACCCGAACGTTCAACTATCTGTCTGTCACTGGTTGATCCCGCATATGACTTTGAAACAAATGATATAAGCCCACCTGGTGTTGCTCCTACAAGTACTTTAACAGTGTTTCTGTGTTTATAAGTAGAAAACGTAGCTTGCTGAGACTTAGGATTTCTTGGTTTTTTAACAGGGCACTCTGTACCATCTATTATGATTCTAGTCTTTGGGAAACTTTGCTTAAATCCAGTTGGGCAAAAGTATCGAACAAGTTCCTGTGATGGCCAGATATTCAACTCGCTCCATTGCCTATACATAAAACAAATCCATGTTAACCATATGTTTGACACACCTTTCTCAGAAATCCCAAATAACCTTGACAATTCAAAATTTGTAGTATGTCTTCTCAATTTCATCAACACCATGAAAAACTGATCAGGCACATTCACATAAACAATATTATGGTAAACATAATTCAGACAAAATGCTGCTGGCCCTAAGGTACTGAGAACAAAGTAGAATTTCATAATATTTTCTAAACCAGTATAGAAGTGAATCCCTACATTATCATGACGAAAGTTCTCTATGCTAAAGATGGCTTGTTTGTGGGTCTGAGTTTCTGAATTCATGAAACTGCTTGGTTTTTTTCCCATCACATGAGAGGTCTCAGTTTCAAGTACATCATTATCCATTCCAACAATTTCACAAGCTCCTATATCAATGTCTTCATATGGAATTTCCATAGCACTATCAGTGACAATTTCACATTCTTCATTTACAGTAACATTGGTTTGGTCCCTGAACAATTTCCTTCTCATAGACCTGTCTTTGCGAGCCTGTGCTGCAGGAGTTGGTGTATCATTTGTCCAACTAAATCGACTTGGGACTGCTGTTTTCTTTAGCTGGCGTTGACGCATAGTGGTTCCTGTGAAGAAAAAAGCCAACAAATTGTTACTTGATCTCAGTAGTTTTGATACAATAATATATATAATACAAAGAAAAATACTTGGTCTTGGGAGAGACATTTACCTTGTGTAACAATATTGGGAATAATGTAGTAAAGCCTATAACAGTAGCAAAGGGTGTATATAACCACCCTTCACACTTATGTAACTAATCACATCCAATACTGGTAGTGAGATAAATTTGCGTCTGACAAAATCTAACAGATTTCTGTATTTATTATTTATTTATTTTATTTTTATATAGGCCTACTTGCTAACAGGTGGTCTTTACTAAAGACCTGTACTGTAGTTGGTTGTACTAGTGGAATACATGCATGTACGTTTGTCGATATTTCAACAACCCTATCAATTCTTCAACGATCCTATCAATACCACAATATTTTGATGATGGATTTGTAAACTACGATAATGTGAAATGTGCACAAAACTTTTAATCTCAATATAACTTGCTCAATTAGACTTGGAGCGAAAATCCGTTCGATTCCAAACTTGATCCGTGGGCACATATATTCGGCGAGAAAAACAAAAATGAACTTTTTGAAAATCGATAACGAGCAGATAAATACATATTTAACATTTCCGTTTTATTTACGAACAAAAATTATTACTAACCATGATAGGAAAGCGAAATGTAATCATCCTCCGTGAAATGGTTTTTGCAGACGTAGCTGTACTTGCTCGGAGGACTCCACTTCACAAACTTCGTTTTGCCTCTTTTAATTGCATGGATCCATTTTATCTCTAAGACTTTTATCCCGAGGGATAATATGATCTCCCGGATTACTACAAAAAGGTATAACACAGGTCGTTCTAGGCATGACGATGACTCATTAGTTGTTGACACTTATTCGCTTCAATGGTTTAGAATAGATATGGCCGCTGGTTAAATGGACCAAGTCGGTTGCAGCGCCACCTATATGACCCCTTTGGGCAGATAACTCACTCCGATCCCTCATTACACAGAGATATTACTGTAATCTGAAAGAAAGAAAAGTACCATCGTATTAAGATATTGCTGCATGTTCCTTGTTGTTTCTGCATTTCTTTTGTCATCCCATGTATTCAGTTTATGTAAAGTTATTAACTTTCATGTATTCTGCCATGGAATACATTATGTTCTCTTACTTATCTCAGTTTTGACTTCTTGATATCGTATAATTTAGCAGAGCACTATCGTATGTTTACAGTATAGTGAACAGTTCATTGATACTTAAATGCAAAGTAAGATTTCACTTTCTCTCCGGTTTTCTCGAAAACTGCCTCGACTTCTATCTCAGTACCGCTGAATGTAAAACTAATTTGTACTTTATCTTTGTATATATCTATCTTCTCCTTTGGGATTTCAATGGTCACACAACCAATTTTTGTACAACTTTTGTCTGTTATATATGTCGGATCAGAATCTTTGGAGATGTAGACGGCGTAGTCATATTTATCTTCTTCAGACTTCTGATTAAAACTGTATGACATTCTGGACTTGTCCTACTATTATTGATTCATCTTTCCATACGTGAATACTTAACATGTTATTACAACGTTTTTCGCCCATTTCGTTTACAAACTTGTAATCTTCTCTGTGGACGCCATCTACGAACAACCTACTAAAAGCGACACCATAGGTGTACTTACACACTCTTTCTTTGATAAGGCCCGGATTATGACCATATATAACTGCCCCCTTTAACACAGAAAGACTTGCATCGTTTGGAATATTCAGTCGTTTATGTGGAAACGTATTTTTAATGCTATGTTGAAGCAATGGACTCGGAGTATCCACCGACAAGTAATATTGTGTCCACATGCTCCATTCCATCCCTTTTGAATATTTCGAGTAAATGGTTGCGGATTGCTTCAATAGACTCCTTGAATAATAACTGACATAACGTTGCGCTCAGTTGTAATTTATCTCTTTTGATAGTGACGTATAGATTTTCATCCTCCAAGGCTCGCTCAAGTGTCATGCCACTCTCGGCAAAGTTCTGTTCTGTTTGTGTTTGTTCAAGTGTTCCCTTACCATTCTTGTTATTTCTTCTCTTACTCATTTCCGTAAATGCTTCCTTTAGTGGTGGTGGTATTCTCATAACAATATACGAATCTTTCTCAGGACCTATAACTCGTTTCTTAATTTCAAAACTGCGCCTAATTGCAAGCATGTCATATTTGTTTTCATTTGTAAACCTCGACATCTCATGGTCGCCAAAAAGTTCCGTAAGTACGTACTTAAATGCTTCATCTACTTTTGTACCACCCCAGTTTCCACCATTTGCACTGAATATTTCCTTCATAGATCCATCATCTTTAACTTCATGTGCAGTGATATCAACAGTTCCACCTATAATGATGAATTAATTTATTATCATTGTTAATTAGATTACTTTCTGTTAAAGACGTCAAGGCGCAATTTTACAGATATACTAGATTTCCCAGAAAACTGAAGGCGCGACTGATTTTATACATGAAAGTATAGGTCTAGCAAGGTAAATTGGAACATGTTTACAAACACAGCGAGTCTAAATCAAATCATAATAGGTGTGACAAGCTACTTGTCGTCCCAAAAGTATAAGAGATTCAGTAATGTACGGAATCCGTGCAAGGCAATATGTTTTACCTGTACAACTTATTTTTGGAAAGTAGACCATATTGTTTTGGGTTTTGACTGAAACCGGATGTGCCAACTTACATTGGTAGACCATACCTACACATTGTAATATCAGAGAGAGAGAGAGAGAGAGAGATAGAGAGAGAGAGAGAGAGAGAGAGAGAGAGAGAGAGAGAGATGTTTCAGCGATGTTGATCAACACTTTAAAATGGTCTATACAATTACCCAATACTGATATCATTAAACGCTGTCTCGGCCATTAAATAGAAATTATCAAACTGCTACACCATACATTTGTGTCATAGTAAAATCTGGACCTTCAATGACGGCTATATCAGTAAATATCGTAAAATGTATGTCCAAAACTTTATCATTTGTTGCTAAATTTTTATTTTGAAAAGCCCGTCGCATATCAAGTAGCCTGACTTTTTTCGTCGACTTTGCATAGTTTATTATGACCAGGTACAACATTTCTGGATAGGATTTTGCAATACTGGTAAAAAGAGGATCAGTCTATCCCATAATACGTCTTATGTATGTTTCTTTTATGAAAATTACAGGTAGTTTATTTGCAAAATGAGATATTAATATCAGATTATCATCGAACAAAGAATGCGAAATTCCCATTGACTAATATATTAAATTTTGAAATCCTAGTACAAAAAACCTGTCGCACTGAAGTCGCGACCTAATAACCTTCGACGATACTGAAACTATATCACTTTCAAGAAATAGTAGTGAAATTATTGAAATAAGTGTAAGCACCATCCAAAAATGTTTCAGCGATGTTGGTCAACAGGAGCGCGTGAAACCAAACCTAGAATATACAGACCCTGAATTTTCAGTGACAGAACAGAACTGATCCGAGCAACCTGACCACATATCAGCTCTTAAAATCTAACGAACGATAATAATTATACTATCTAGTTTCTTAAAATTATCGTAAAGGCTCCTTTAAGCAAGTTTTAAACACTTTTAATAGAAAAAAGCAAGTTTATCATGAACTATCTGTCCCAAAAATAAATTGCTCATCAAGCGAATATCTTTTGTAAATGGAAGGAAGAAAACGGAATCAATACAATGAATGGCCTACACAATCACCCAATATTATTGAAAATGTGTGGCATTCCATAAAACGCTGTTTCGGCCATTAAATAGAAATTATCAAAATGCTACATCGTTTTTTTTTTGTGTGTCGTAGTAAAGTCTGGACCTTCACTGACGGCTACATCAGTAAATACCGTAAAAGGTTTAGTCCCAAACGTTATCATTTGTTGCTAAATTTTGATTTTGAAAAGCCCGACGTATATCAAGGAGCATGACTTTGCCGTCTACTTTACATAGTTTATTGTGACCAGGTACAGCATTTCTGGATAGGATTTTGCAATACTGATAAAATGAGGATTAGTCTATCCCATAATATGTGTTATGTATGTTTCTTTTATGAAAATTACAGGTAAGTTTATTTGAAAATGATATAATAATATCAGATTATCATCGAACAAAGAATGCGAAATTCCCATTGACTATGATATTAAATTTTTAAATCCATTTACACCAAATAACATAAACATCAGGCTTTTTCGAAATGTCGACATACATATATAAATCCATATCATAATCCTTAAAAGGATAGAGTACGCGCTGGCAGATAAAAATTATCAAATACGGTTATGTCTATAAACTTACCCCCTGCATCACAGATAAGGTATTTTGACCCAGGTGTGAATATTTGAAAGTTGTCCCCTAAACGTCCTTCCTCCTTCTTTTCTATTGGAATATGTTGAATGTAAATAGCAGCTGCTTCGGGTTCTAGACATAGAGTAAGTGCGTTAGGTGGGATACCGGCCTTCAAATAAATAAAGTACAAAACTATGTACAAAACAACGAATAAATTATCATAGTAAATAATTAAATGATAAGGATATATACATTTGGTGATAATTATACATTATGAACCTGTGAAAAGATGGAACCATGTGCAAAAGAGAATTAAGCACCTTTCAACCAGTCGGACTTGCCGTGAGTCATATGACTTTCACTACCACATGATAAGTTTAGACATGAACTTACTGTCACTGATGGCCTAGTTTTAACAACCATAACATACAAGAAATTCAGTGGTTAATAAACATTTTTTATTTATTTAAAAATATTACATAAGAATCCTGCGCCAGTTCTGGTACATTGTGTCGTGCGTCCATGTCACGCATTGTTACTCAACCCCTTGGAGGTACATTGCGTCTCGTGTCCTTCCGGTATCACAAGACTGTGTCCAGGCTACACCCCAATGGCTGGGAATGGGACCTACACAATAATGATATAGCACTAGCTACACACATACTTATAACTAGCATAACGTTTAGTAGCACAGGCGCCATACATTACACATCATGTGTGTCAATGTCGGCATTCCTATGGAAACCAATTGTGCTCTTTTATTAGCCGACCTGTTCCTTTATTCATACGAAGCAGACTTCATTCAGAAACTGCTGAATCAAAAGAAGAAAAAAGTTTGCGGTGTCCTTTAATTTGACATTTAGATATATCAACGACGTTTTGTCAATTAATAATGATAATTTTCATACATATGTCAATGCGATATATCCCAGCGAACTAGAAATTAAAGATACAACAGAATCAAGCACACACGCTTCATACTAAGACATTTTACTTAATATAAACACAGACGGGAAATTAGCAACTAAGACGCGACGATTTCGGCTTTCCCATTGTAAATTTTCCACATTTAAGTAGTAATATCCATCAGTCACCCGCATATGGAGTTTATATTTCACAAATGATCCGATATGCCAGGGCGTGCACAACATATGAAAATTTCATATACAGAGTGTTAAACTACTCACTGACAAATTTATTTACACAGGGATATCGAAAACCGCGTTTAATGTCAACGTTCCGCAAATTTTACTGTCGATATTATAGTCTTGTTTGCGACTACTCTGTTTCACTAAGTGAAATGTTGAGATGCCTTTTCGTTGGCGGTTGTTGAGACGTCTGTACCAATTATGACGAGGATACACTCCTCGTGTGTTTCATTGGACTTGACTGTGGACTCCGGGCTCACGGCGGTGTGACCGGTCGACAGGGGATGCTTACTCCTCCATGGCACCTGATCCCACCTCTTGGTTTCCAGAGGTTTGTGTTTGTCCATTTTTACCGGATTTGTATCTATGTCCTGGACACTCTATTGATTTATACTTTGGTATCTGGAATTTTTATATATCAACAACTGATAGGTTGTCTTAACATCTGCAATATTGATATCCTTTGGTCCATAACTACAGGTATTAATAGCATAGTTTCTGAGTCTAACGTGTTTTATGTATCCTTGTCTATTGTGACACTGGACCACAATTTTTACTGCCCTATTAGAAAAAAGAACCGCCGATGGGATTCAAACCCGTGACCATTCGGCCAAAGGCAATGTCATGACATAGAAGCGACAGCTTAATGTACAGTTAAGGATGTAGGTGTGACAGATGATTCATTCGATAAAAGGGCGATTTTTTTCAAACAACTATTCAATTTGTGATGAAACACTTATATGAATTCCTAATTTTTAATTTGTATTAGCAATTAATATTTTACTTGTTCTTTCTTCTTCTTCTCTCTCTTTCTCTCATTTTGTAAATTATCTTATAAATCTAATGAACATTCTGAAGATAATTGCGCATGGATACAAGACTATTATATCAACCTACATTTCAGATTAAACAGAACACCGACACTGAACATTTTTTACTTGATGTCAGTTTTGTTTACAGTGCGAACGCCGCTTGTAGATTGTCCTTTAAATACGCATAAATTTCCTCCCGGTAGGTTTAGAAGTCAAGAATGAATAACACTATTTATTATATCCTTATTTATCTCTAAAATGATGTTAGTATGTAATGCAATTTGGTGGGGACTGCTGTAGTCCATTGGATTTTCAAGGTAAAAAATAAAGTGACCGCATTGTGAAATTCGTATCACATAAATAAATATTTACTTTAACTTATAATAATAATACGCCAGTTCGTGATTCCAATATAGACATCACAGTGGAACCTCGTTACTAAGACCATCTGAATGAGTCAAAGTGATGTGATTAGTGAGGTGGTATCATAACTGAGATTCTGTATTTATCAAATATTTCTCAAGAGACTGAAAACTTGCTTTCTTAAATGTGGAATGGTATTGAAGCCAGGTTCCACCATACATTGTAATTGTACAATATTTGAGACAAAAGTAAATATTTCACCTCTAAAGATAATTCTGTTATCATAAGCAACAGAGAATATATTTTCCAATATCACAGTATATACATGTTATGAGAAGCATTCGTAATTTAGTTACATCATTGTTTTGAATATAAACAGCAGTTGATGACGTCACAATAGTGTGACGTGAGGCGACTTCCCTTGTCGTGTTAGGTAAAGTTTTTTGACTGTTTATTTTTGGTTTTAGCGTGTTAATAAAGTATTGTTCTTTACAGTTGCGTTTGGATATATCCATCTCATACATTTTGTAAAATGGATATATCCATATATAACACAACAAGGGAAGTCGCCTCATGTCACACTATTGTGACGTCATTATAACGCATCATAATACATCACAGTAACACTTAGTTACAATTTAAACAATTCCTCCTGAAGATTGTTATACACATGAAAGCGCTAGAGGAAACCAAAACATTTCATTGAACAATTTTGATCTACCTCGCCGTGGATAATTTTATGAATTCTATATGACTCTGTACAAAGTATTTTAAAGCGGATATATATATATATCAATCATTGTACAAAATAAATAAAAAAGTAGTCAATTATTTTCTCGACTGTGTCTGTTGACATATACAATTACCATCTCTGCAGCTTTTCTCATAAATCCTTTTGCCGCATCTGTCCATATCGCAGGAACGGTCAATACCCATTTAAAGTCGGAATCTACAAATCCGTGTATCTGTTTCGTACACATATCCAGTGCTTCTTCTTTCAAGTATCTAATGGATTCAGAAAATACTTTCACCGCCAACATTCGTTTTCCACCTTCTGACTCCAGCTCCTTAGTATCGTAGATAATCTTAAATGAAATATTGTGTTCATAGATATTGATTCAGGTATCACTTAAGACAGTTTATAACAAATCATTAGGTGTAATTCCCTGGTCACAAACAAAATAACGACGATTCACCTATCGAACAAAACTAACTCAACAATACAGACAAAAATTGTCTTTTGTAACTACAAATACGATCATATTTCTGACACTAGAATTTATATAATGAAGACTTTAAAACGCCAATGCTAATATCTTGTTGGAATATTTTGACTGTGTATGAAATAATCTTAGGTTGAATAGACACAGGCATTTCGGATCACTTTGGGATACTTTTGATAATGATACTTTAATAAGGTGTTTAAAGAGTAAACCCCAACAACAGCAATGCTCGTCAAATATGTAGATCTAGACCAACGAATTACTTACCAACTGATTATAAAGCATCATTTTGTAACCAGTCTTCATGTTCGTCGTCATCGGCTAAGTTCATATATTTTTCCACTGCTTCAAATCCAAAAGAATGAAAAGTTTCGTCTGGCTTGAATAGAATAGATGTAGGTGTTTTATCAGACGTCATGTCTCCCACTGGATCGATCCAATGTATTGTATATATCTTTGTTGGATCCTTTACAAAATCATTGCTAATGGAAAAAGCACAACCAGAATACGTAGTTCCCAAATCGATGGCGGCAACTATGATATAATCAGCCATTTTATATACCATCTGCAATTTGTTTCAGCAAAACATGTCCTTAAAATACCGGGTTATGGTTCGTTATATACGGATTCAAGCTCCAAAATGTACAACTGAAAATTGAAATGAAATATATTTTCGAAGCATTGATCGTCATTTAACAGAACTTTAATGTCAGATATTTGTGCCTAAAATTTTCATCTGATGAAACATGTACATTAGATAAATGATATTCTATATCCACATATATCTCTTATTTCTGACTTTTGAAATATAATTCATTGACGTAGATATACTTTTCAACTAATATCTAAATGTTTTTAATTTTCCCTTCAGATATTCACTACACGTGGTTTGAAAAGTTTCATTTTCATATCTATTTAAAAACATATGCAAGAGCAGAAATCGCCTATATTTCTAGGTAATCGTGTTTGGTTATCAAAATCATTGGCACATGTGTAGACTATTTTATTTCAAGCATTTAAACTTAACAAATATCAATACTTTGTCATAATATAATCATGTAATTAAAAAAACCAATCTAGATAACATATTGGCCCAACATTTTTATGTAAATACTCTGACAAAGGAAATCAATCAAATATTTTATGTGACTTTTTCTTGACTACATGTACACATGGAAAAGTCATATACCGACACGCAGACACACACAGGGCGTAGGATAGTGTGTGTTGTCGCGTGGGGACTTAGCCCCGGAATGTCATGAATCACGACAAAACGACAAAATAACACACATGTAAATGTAGTATATTTGCAAACATGAAAATGCAGTAAAACCCGATTTAGAGACCACCTGTGTATACAGACTACTTGGTCACAAAGACTGGTTTTTGCTGTTCCCAATGATACAATTCGTGTACAAATCAACCTTTATACAAAGACCACCTCCCTACAAAGACTAATTTTTGCTGTTCAAAATTTTGGAATATACACCACCATGCAAAGTTGTCCTTCAGATGTAAGGTTGCAATGCGCTGGTGTACGTATTATTCATTGCGCGTGCGTTTCTTATTCGGTACTCGCCCGGTTTGCATCCGTTCTTGTACGGTGTACCTAATACACGACCGGACTACTACCGGATATACAATGAATGGTCAACGTACGATAACTGACAAGGAACGCACTGATAAATAACGAATATGAAACGTTGGTCCACTGGACAAAACTGATGTTGTAATGTTCGGAGACGTGGTCTTTCAAGAAACTATCGGCATTCCTATGGAAACTGATTGTGTCCCTTTATTGGCTGACCTGTTCTTTTATTTACAAGAAACAGACTTTAATTCAAAAACCGTTGAATCAAAAGAAGAAAAAGCTATCGGTGTGCTTTAATTTGATATTTAGATATATCGACGACGTTATGTAAATGAATAATGACAATTTTCAAACATATGTCAATGCGATATAACCCAGCAAATTAGAAATTAAAAATACAAAAAATCAAGCACACACTCTTCACACTTAAACATTTAATACTTACTATATACACGGAAGGGAAATGAACTACTGAGCTATACGACAAACGCGTTGATTGTTTTCTTCCCATCGTAAATTTTCCACAATTAAGTAGTAATATCCCACAATTACCTGCATATAGAGTTTATATTTCAAAATGATCAGGGCATGTTCAACATATGATCATTTCATATACAAAGATAAACGACTCACTTTTGTAGTTTGGTAGCTGTGATTATTTTATATGATTGATTCCACAGAGGTGCCAGACTGTGTATTGTCATTATCATGTCTACCCTATATGTCAATACTATTAAATAATACACAGAACAGATGTCATTATTATAAAGTATCCGATCCAGTTTTCCTGTTTTGAGAACTCTATTGCAGTACTTGCAGTGGAAGACAACGCTTATAACATGTCTATGATGAATAATATTTCACCATATTCAACTTTCATCTTTTCTACTTTTTTGAAGGCCGGCCTAAAACATTTGGTCCCACCGGACATATATCCTGTCCCCCGACTTCTAAACGGGGACAGAAAGTTAAAGCGACCCGACCGAAAATGTTAAAATTGGTCCGACCGATCAAATTTTGAGGCCGGGCCGATTATTTGCGACCCCGTGTTAAAGACGTCATTGTAAAAATAAATGCGTATAAAGATATATTCAGGAATTATAGTACATATGTATTAAACATTTTGCTAAAACCTGTCAGTTTCAAATACCTGTCGTTGATAGTGGTCTCGAAAATGCACCTGAATATTTGTATTTATCTCCTTTAAATGTGTCAAGGTAAACTTCAGAGATTGTGTAAACTGTTTGGCCGATATGTTTTACAAATGATATAAATGTCTCGAGTTTGTAATGTGATATTTTATAACCCAAATTGGCAAAAGTTATAAATACACTACAAAGTAAAGCATAATAATTTCCATGAGTAGATTGTGTAGAAATTGTTTGAAGACATTCAGTACACAACGTTTTTCTTTTGACCTATAATTAACGCCCATTTTATGATTCGTTTCACAAATCTTTATTGAGCAATTGGCAAACCCATTAAATCGATTTTATTTGATGTTTTCATATTTAGTGTAAAAGTGATCACATTTGAACATAAATTTTGAGTAATGTACAATATACATTTCAGAAACGTATTTTTTCTAATGAATTACAAATTTTACTTTTAATTCTCATAAGACTTTGAACAGTATTGTTATACATATTAAAGCTCTCTGTTATGTACAAATAATACAATAATAACAATGTTGTTTCCCGTTTCAAAATTTCCCGCTAGGTGCGCTAAACTGAAGAATCCTGATCGCCATGCTTTTTGATACTTAGTAATGCCACGTGCGACTGAATCACGTCAAGTGAACGACATAATGAAATCTCTAACGTCACGTACTCCATCTTAGAAATAGTGCGAAATTCGTCAAATATGATTTACATGTTTACCATGTTTTCTACTTCAGTAGATACAATATTTATTCTTTATTTGTTTTCTATGTAAACTACGTGTTTCGATATTTATTTAACCCAAATAAGATAACGACAGCTAAGCACGATATATACGAGACGTTGCAGTATTAATTCCTTTTCACACTTCCCTAATGAAGGTATTTGTCAGGGGATTTGTCAGTAAACAGATATCATCTCAAAGGGGCACTTACGACATCACCATGTGATTTTTAATTACATGGGTATAGCACGTCAGATCACATTAATGACTTAAACCTATTTCTTTCTCTAGTTCAATGTATTTTTTCTCTCAGTTACCAACATTCCCTGGAGAAAAACTAGGCTTAACTCGTAAACCACATATACTGGAAAAAAAACTTGTGTTTTCTCAAGTTAAACCTGTGTGTTTTCAATTAAACCTAGTTCTTTTCAAGTTAAACCTGTATTTTCTCAATTAAACCTAGATATAGCTTTTCTTCAGTAAATATGGATTACGAGGAAACTTAGGCTTAACTGGAGGAAAACTAGGTTTAATTGAGAAAATACAGGTTTAACTTGAAAAGAACTAGGCTTAATTGAAAACACACAGGTTTAACTTGAGAAAACACAAGTTTAACTTGAGTAAAACTAGGTTTCATTGAGAAGTAATTGTGTTATTGGGCGTGCCATATACACTTTGTCTGAATGGCTGAAAGCCATACAATGGTTGATAAAATCTCGTATTCGAAAACTTAAAGGGACTATGAAAACACGTTATCCCTCTGTATTTAATGATCCAGAAGTAGTAACCGAACTGGATAGGGTTACATGACCAATATGTACTGGTACCCTAGCAGACAAAGCCTCAAATAATATAGTGTTTATTTGTAAGGCACATTACTATAATTGTTTATTAGAAGAACTTGGTTTAATATAAATTCTGGTAATCTCCTACATATACACGTAGCTCACTTTCAAAGGACGAGATCCTTCAAAATCACATATCCGTATTACACGCTCATTTGATATACCTACAACGGATACCGATTTCGAGCTGCCTTATTTATATTGGATACCTAAACTTTCATAAAATCCCATATAAGCAAAGATACATAGCAGGATCCAGCAAATGTTCTAACCAAACTTTTTATCTTTTCTCCTTACCAAGATATTTGACAGCCGTTAAGGAGAAACTTCAACAATACTCTACAGTTGCTTATTCCAGAAGCGGTGTAAATCAGATGTGGATACTTAAAAATTCTAAACAGCTTTTAGAAAATTTGAAGGCACACAATTTTTCTCGAATTCACAGTATCAAAACTTATGACTTCTCTACTCTTTACACTACTATTCCACATAAAAAATTAAAAGAAAGACTTTTTCAGCATCATAGACAACTGCTTTTTCACTAAAAGGTGGTACCCCGAAAAATTTAAATACCTAGTTATTGGCTATCAGGATACTTATTTTTGTCAAACACCACTCTGATTCTACACATAAATATACTGAAGTTGATATAAAAAACATGCTGGAATTTCTAATAGACAATATATTTTTGTAATGTTCGGAGACGTTGGTCTTTCCAACAAACTGTCGGCATTCCCATGGGAACCAATTGTGCTCCTTTATTGGCCGACCTGTTCCTTTATTCATACGAAAGCAGACTTCATTCAGAAACTTGCTGAATCAAAAGAAGAAGAAGAAGCTAGCGGGGGTCCTTTAATTTGACATTTAGAGATATATCGACGACGTTTTGTCAATTAATAATGGCAATTTTCATACATATGTCAATGCCATATATCCCCAGCGAACTAGAAATTAAAGATACAACAGAATCAAGCACACAACCACGCTTCTTACTTAGACATTTTACTTAATATAAAACACAGACGGGAAATTAGCAACGAAGCTATACGATAAACGCGACGATTTCGGCTTTCCCATTGTCAATTTTCCACATTTAAGTAGTAATATCCCTCAGTCACCCGCATATCATGGAGTATATATTTCACAAATGATCCGATATGCCAGGGCGTGCACAAAACACCATGAAGATTTTCATATACAGAGGTAAACTACTCACTGACAAATTATTGACACAGGGATATTCGAGAAACACCGCGTTTAATGTCAACGTTCCGCAAGTTTTACGGTTGTTTGCGACTACTCTGTTTCACTAAGTGAAATGTTGAGTTGCCTTTTCGTTGGCAGTTGTTGAGACGTCTGTACCAAATATGGCGAGGATACACTCCTCACGTGTTTCACTGGACTTGACTTTGGACTCCACGACGGGGTGACCGGTCGACAGGGGATGCTTACTCCTCCATGGCACCTGATCCCACCTCTTGGTTTCCAGAGGTCCGTGTTTGTCCATTTTTTATCGGATTTGTCTCTGTGTCCTGGACGTTCTATTGATTTACACTTTGGTATCTGAAGTTTTTATATATATGTAAACAAGGTATTATAGACATAAGATTAATTATACAATATAATCCTAATTGATGTATCGTGTGGGTAGAAATGCCAAGGTGTGGACAATAAGATTATTATACCGTGATGAAAAAATACACCTAACTGCATATACTGTAATGTATTTGAAAAGAATACAACCCCTCTGTTTTATCCACAGATATATACGAAACATTTTGTTTATGTCCGTTGACCTTCTAGCTAAACAAACAGAAAAACATTTAAATTGTTCTTTGATATTCTACTGTAACAGAGTGTATTCAACAGAATCAAGTCCACACGCTTCGTACTTAGACATTTTACTTATAGACACAGACGGGAAATTGACAACTAAGCTATACGAAAAATGCGACGATTTCGGCTTTCCCATCGTAAATTTTCCACATTTAAATGCAATATCCCACAGTCACCCGCATATGGAATTTATATTTCACAAATGATCCGATATGCCAGGACGTGTACAGCATATGGAGATTTCATATACAGAGGTAAACTATTCACTGACAATTTATTGACACAGGGATATCGAAAACCGCGTTTGATGTCAACGTTCCGCAAATTTTACAGTCGGTATAATAGTCTTGTTTGCGATTACTCTGTTTCACTAAGTGAAATGTTGAGTTGCCTTTTCGTTGGCGGTTTTGAGACGTCTGTACCAATTGTGACGAGTATTCACTCCTCACGTATTTCATTTTTTTTTTCAAATATTTAGGTCGATTTATACTTTTCCTCAACATCAAATACCAGGTGTTTACCTCCTTCAAATATATATATAGATCGCGGTTTCCAGGGGGATTGCTTACTTCTCCAGGACGTCTGATCCCATTTCCAGTTTTCCGAGAAGTAGACCTACCTATTCTTTTAATATTCAACGTAAATTTCTTAAGGTGTCCTTATGGTTAAATATGCTTTTGTATGTGTCCTACTCCGTCATATTTGCCGTCTTTATCGCCATGCATCATATAAAATCTTTCAAAAATTCAGTGAAATTGTAAATGAGTCTAAAAATACTGTAACAGATTGTATTCAACAGAATCAAGTACACACGCTTCGTACTTAGACATTTTACTTATAGACACAGACGGGAAATGGACAACTAAGCTATACAACAAACGCGACGATTTCGGCTTTCCCATCGTAAATTTTCTACATTTAAGTGCAATATCCCACAGTCACCCGCATATGGAATTTATATTTCACAAATGATCCGATATGCCAGGGCGTGTACAACATATGGAGATTTCATATACAGAGGTAAACTATTCACTGACAAATTATTTACACAGGGATATCGAAAACCGCGTTTGATATCAACGTTCCGCAAATTTTACGGTCGGTATAATAGTCTTGTTTTGCGATTACTCTGTTTCACTAAGTGAAATGTTGAGTTGCCTTTTCGTTGGCGGTTGTTGAGACGTCTGTACCAATTGTGACGAGTATTCACTCCTCACGTATTTCATTTTTTTTTCAAATATTTAGGGCGATTTATACTTTTCCTCAACATCAAATACCAGGTGTTTACCTCCTTCATATATACTATATATATAATATATATATATATATATATATATATATATATATATATTATATATATATATATATATTATTGATCGCGGTTTCCAGGGGGATTGCTTACTTCTCCAGGACGTCTGATCCCATTTCCAGTTTTCCGAGAAGTAGACCTACATATTCTTTTAATATTCAACGTAAATTTCTTAAGGAGTCCTTATGGTTAAATATGCTTTTGTATGTGTCTTACTCCGTCATATTTGCCGTCTTTTTCCCCATGCATCATATAAAATCTTTGAAAAATTCAGTCAGATTGTAAATGAGTCTCAAAATACTGTTGAACGTCACACTTTGCAGATATACTTATATTTGCATTCATTATCATATTGTACTCTTTTACGGTGGAAATTAGTGATGTAGAACACTTTTAAAACGAAAATAAGTACACAAATTTAACGATAGTAATAATTCTATGTAAATGCTTACCTTTTAAGAATTCAAACATAGTAGAATAACGTATTATCAATTATTGACACCACCATATCCGTACTGTAGATGGGCGTGTCCGACGGGAAACAGGAATAAAATCATGCCAACTCTTTGTCGGTTATGGCGTCGATATAAGTTAACTTAGAATGTATGTATTAAATAGATAACAAGTAACCTTAAGCTTATCTCACTGGGTAAAGCTCAAGGCAACATACATTATGCACTTTACAAGATGACGTGTGCATTGTTTTGAAAGCCTTTGTATATTTTATAAACATAATACCAAAGTTATAATGCTCAAGACTTCATCAGATGAGCTCTAATTTGTGTATTTTCTAAAGATAAAGTGGTATCATACAAGGCCAAATAATAACTCTAAAAGTATTGCCGAAATCTGTCTAAGAGTAACCACTGTAAAAAAAAGGCTATCTTAGCTTTTAAAAAAAATTCGAATTTAAATGGTGTTAACAGTGCCAAATATTACTTTAGTATAAGATGGACAGCTGGTACCGAAATACCAGATACTAGGTTTGTGTATACCCTCGAGGACTCAAAACGTCCACCAGCAGTGGCAACGACCTAGTGAGGTTATAAATATTATAAACATAATACCAAAAGTTATAATGCTCAATGACTACGATATCGTTTTTCTGTCTATTAGACATCATCAGTTGAGCTCCAATTTGAAAAGTATGTGTATTTACTACAGATAAAGTGAATGACCAAATCAAATGACCAGTACTTTATTATTGATGTACATATGATATTACATCAGGGCCTAGCTACACATGTAGCATATGATAATATGCATATGTGTACATAAGTCCCAAAATTAAAATTATAATAATATAAGTTATTGACAACACAGGCTTGAAAACTGAGATGGATGAAAGGATGTACTTGTCAATGGATCAATTCTTACTGTCTATTTAATGTTGTGAAATATCTAAACTATGAAAGCTCCCAGGGCCCCTCTGGTACATTAGTTTCACAGCCAGGATGTTACTTTAGACCCATAGGTTGAAGGAGGGAGGAGTTGAGGGCTTCTGACCCCGGGTTCCAGTCTTATAATTTTTTAAACATCCAAACTGGTTAACTATGTCCCCACAAACCTCCCTTTGCAGATAAATTAAAGTTTTCCCATACTTAGATTTCTTATCAGGCTATTGAAGGTGTTTACCACTGTATAAACTACATGTATCTCCTTAAATCATAAGCAAAACATCGTGTCAAATTTTTGTGTCCGTACTTATATAATCAATATTTCACCATATATTATATAAGCATCAAGGTGACATTTATTTGAGATTTACAACTGCGGTAGTCTAGTGGTACAATGTAGAACACTCATCCTGCAAGCGGAAGGTCAAAAAATTGACTTTTCTTTCGTGAAGAACATTGCATACAAAGTAAAAGTCACAAGTTTCTTATTTGAGACCTAAAACCAAGGCCTAGTGTCAAGACATGTATGGCATAGCATGGCGAAAAACTCTCACTGGATACATGATGTTGTTTAGGCTGAAGTGAAATATTTATTAGGAGCCACTTAAGAAAGAATTTATTTACAGGAACCATACATATACGTATCCATGAAGAAAAAAGGTGTCAGCTTGGTATTTGTCCTCTGATTTCGCTCAATGTTTGTGTTGGAGTATTTGTTGTCTATCTGTATTGACTGCTTCTTCAAAGAAAACATTTGCACCGACGCTTTGTATTATGCAGAATTAATACAATGTAACTGATATACATATTGTCGTCTTTCACTTGATAAAGGCCAAGTGACCGAAAATTTGTGAATTTTGAGTGCATTATATTTATTATCAAACAAAAAATGACTTAGTATGCTGAACACTTGTGGGTAGCCGCATCCTACCCATAACAAACTTTAGAACACTTCTGACAGAAGAGAGTATCTCAAAATGATTGACCAAACATTCTCTATAATTTAAAGAATGCCTAAATAACAAATATGACTTTTGTGGGTGAGGAAAATTGGGTGGAGTGTTTCTGGGATTGAAATGGTGTTGAAATTAGGATCAATTTTAAGAACCAGTCAATACAGATAGATTTCAAACAGTCCAAGATAAACACCGATGGAAATCAGAGGGCAAACTTCAAGTCGACACCTTTTTGCTTCATGAATATATACAACTACCAGCACTTATTGCTTCAGCTTCTTCATGTGACTGTTAACATCTTTAAAACAACCCGATTTGTCACCTGCAGTCTAACCTCATTTTTCAAGCTCATATACTTTGGACTTGAGGGATAAGTATATGTAAATCTATAGATCCTACAAGAATGAAATTCTATGAAAATGCATCATATGGAAGGGTAATACTATGCTAAAAAATTGTTTACCCTCTTCAATAACATGGAAGACTGTAGAATAACCTTCTTCTCATTTCAAAAACTTTACACGGAAATGTAAATTCATAGTAAAAATATACATTCTTCAGTGATGTAGATAATGCAAGATTGAGTTGTGAAGTTGGAATGATGGCAATGAATGTAGGTTTAACTGATGTTTTCACTTGAGTTATATTTGGAAATTAGGACAATTAACTCGAATTATAAGAAATATAACTTTATATTTTCTACGTCTCGTTTGTTTGTTTGTTTGTTTATTGTTGTTAAACATCCCACTCAAGAATATTTCACTCATATGGAGACGTCACCAAATGCCGGTGAAGGGCTTCAAATTTTGGCCTATTCTCAGCACTTACGGCCATTGAGCAGTGAGGGTTCGTTAACGTGCCGACACCTACTGTGACACGGGACCTCCAGTTTTTACGTACATATAAGATAACACACTAAAATTGTAGACGGGTGATATATATATATATATATAAATCCAAAATTTGAACTTTTGCCCTATTTTTCTTCGTCTCATATGGAGATTTAGACAAGTTCTTCAGATTCTGAATATTATATATAAATTATTAGATATATCATATAGATGTATGAAATGAGATGGATAAAAACATTTTAATTATTACTGCTAGACAGAATTTTTCAGTTTATCTACCCAACCCTATGTTATTAATTGAAGTTTTTTATATATGTTTTACAATATCCTATGTATTTACAATATCAACTTTGTTTGGTAAATTTTTGATAACTTTTTCTATTTTTAGGGTTGATAACAATCACATTTAAAAGTTTATCAAGAATTATAACTTTTGCAATGTTTGATTTGTTTATTATAGAATTTTAGTCAAATACATCACAGCCGATTAAAGCTGACTTTATCACGTGTGGGGATAATCTACAATTAGTATAAAAAAACGAAGACGAAAACAGTCAAACAACGGACTTTATCTTATCTACGTTATCTTAATATTTTGTATAAGGAAGACTTTTATACCTGAATTTTATAAAATGATATCAACATATATATCAAGCGATACTAACTTTTAGGTCAGAGAATGATACAATACATTACAAACAATACATTAAAAGATACATAACTTTTGTTCAAAATATTGTTTTTATTTTGTGGAAATTGAATTACCAGAGTAAAATCTATTTACTGTGATCGAGGATAGGGTTTAATTGTCGCCTTGCAAGTTTTAGGCTCCACAAATTGAACAGTGCTGTGAACTGTCACCAAGGCAGTGAGGAATGCAGATTATAAGTTTTAAGTTCGTAAGTTCAATCCAGAAGATCTGTGATTTACACTCAGTATGCCGAGCACAAGACGAAAGAACAGTCAAGAACAGAATCGCATTTGATGTCAACGTTTCGCAATGTTTACGGTCTTCATAATTGACTTGTTTACATTTGCTCTGTTTCACTAAATAAAATGCTGAGTTTCCTGTTCGATAGCGGTTGATGAGTTATTTTTATCAATTGAAACGGTTATTTCACTCATTTTGTATGAATTTGACCGTGGACATACCAGGAAACGCTTTTTCCTGATCCCATTTTTTGATTTCCAGAGGTCAGTGGGTTTTTCCCAATGTACCCCAGATTTGTATATTGTATATTTGTTTAAAATTGATATGTCAAGTACAAAATTAAGACATTGACGGGAAGAAAAAATAATAGCTTTAACAAGGAATTTGATTATGATTAAAGCAATGTGGTACAGACGCCCCATATCCGGCCTCATGCTATGGATATCCACAGAGAAAGACCAGCTTAACACTATCTAAATTTGGGATGTACGGGCTTCAACAATATGATTGATCATCTGGACGACCGATTTTCCGGGCTTTTTATGTGTCTCCCATCCAGTTCGGATAATCAGCCTGAACTGTAAACGTTTACTTATGCAATTATACCCTATTAAGCAGCCACATTCCGTCACCACTTCCACGTCCATAGTTACTAAGTTTACCCAATTAAACATTGTTATTTCGACCGCTTGTAATTCAAACAGTCACTGGTTCAATAATTAGTGTTTTTGTAAAAATTGTGGTCCCATAATTAGTGTTTTTGTTAAAATTGTGGCCATTCTATATTGTTTAAAATACCTTCTGCTATACAGGTATACAAATTTAAAATGGCACATCCGGTTTCTATCAAAAACCAAAACAATACAATCAATATGTCTACCAAGGTAAAGTGGCACATCCGGAATCAACTAAAAACTAAAACAATATTGTCTATTTTCAAAAAATTGGTTGTCCAGATAAAACGTAATTACCTTCCATGGATTTCATGCATTACTGAAGCTCAAATACTTTTGCGTCGACTAGTAGCGTGCCACCCCTGTTATGGTTTAATTTAGATTCGTTATGCTTGTAAACATTTGCCTGTTTACTTTGGTGGAACTATACCTGCAAAACCCTGTGGTGAACTACAAATGTCGATGATCAAAACGTTTTCACTACTCTTTATTGTTTGAGATGTACACAGTTCATGAACTATCCCAATGCTATTCAATTTAAAAAGTGGCCAATATTTTTCAGATGAGGAAAGTTTTAAATGTTAATGAACTATGCACGCGATTGATTCACTAAAATGTTGTAAAAATTACATGCAGTGGTTGATGAACTAGGCTATGGCAAAACGAAACTATAACAATAGCCGAAATTGTCGGATTTGTCGCATAGCTTAGTTACCAATTTCCTGTCCGTGTCTATAGTAAGTAAAATGTCTAAATATAAACCGTTAGTCCCACTGTGGACTCACGGCCTGTGTGACCTGTCGACAGGGGTTGTTTATTCCTCCATGGCACTTGATCCCACCTCTTGATTTCCAGAGGTCCGTGATTGTCCATTTTTACCGGATTTGTATCTATGTCCTGGACATTCTGTTGATTTATACTTTGGTATCTGATATTATTTATATTGTTTTCTGATGAAATATACATCAAAATTGGAAATCGTCTAGGGAACTTTATTGCTTTTCAAATATTCATTATATGTGCTGAGATACACTCACTAAAAATGAAGAACAACAAAAATATTAATGGCATGAAAATAAAAAGAAAAGATAAAAATGGATAAAAATATAGTACAAATACACTATGTAAAGAATATAAACTAAAATGGGGTTTAACAAAATTTAATCTTCTAGGAATAGCCATTGGTGCATCCATACATGAATTTTCACAAAAAATTAGTGTATTAAAGATTGTAATAAAAGAAAACTAACACCCTAAGGCAAAATATCACTTTTTAAAACGTTGTTAATTTCATAGTTAAATCACCTGTTTATTAAATTTCCGATAATTGTTTATAATGTGGCATAATTAGGTGATATTCAGGGTATCAGATATTCAAAGATTGTATGAATAGTGAAATACAAAAAAAATATGTGTACTTTTCGAAAAAGTGGGGGTCAAGTTTACATATCTGTGTATACTAGAAATTAAATACGGGTAGATATCGATTTATTTTGTTTAACTACATATATAAAATTGTATTAATAAACATTCTTATTTCTCCGTTGTCCTTAATATTGTGTATTGGAACAACATTTTTCAGAAAGCAGGGGTTGTGGTACTACTAAGCCGTATATCCTGAAATATAATATGGACAGATACTTATTTCGTTTGATTGTACAACATATATTTTGTTGTATTGATAAAAGAAACCTGTTAAACTGTTAAACACATATATTTATTTTGTTGAATAGCTTTACTTTTGCAATAAAACTATTTTTCCTGTGCCAATACAGGTTATTACAAATAGGTTACAATTTACACATAACAAATTTGTATGATTTACATATTGCGCTTATGCTGATGAAAAGATGATGTTTTGACCACAAAATCAGTTTTGTATCCGTCATTGCCCCAACTTTAGTAATCATGTCCAAATTAATTGTGCCGTATATGAATTCGTTGATTTCATTTTTGTACAGTTCTGTATGAATATTACACATCAACGTCTCACCAATGTAGATAACTAATGTTATTTTCTTTATATAAGTACCTTTTTGGGTATATTCATTAAAAAAGAAAGAATTTTAAGGTTAGCACATATACATATATGACAATTCCTTAATAGGGAATCATCTTTAAATCTTAAAAAAATTATCTTTTGTTATTACATTAATAAATCAAATAATGTAGAAAATGTATTACTATGGTAAAAACTATATATACTATATTTTTAAAAAATTGAACAAACCCATCCTAAGCATTATAAGGTTAAATAATCACATGAAATTTAATTACCAAACGATAAAATATATTTATTTATCTAAAGGCAAAATAGATAATTTTCCAATCTATGGAACAAAAGTATGATATATCTAGAATAATATATTAAACACACAAGCTTATAATAATGCTTTTTCATATCA
>BROG01000222.1:885000-1000951 GCA_030159075.1 Atrina japonica | reverse complement strand
TTATACCCACTTAAACTTTAAATCCTCAGTCATCCCCACTGTTGTAAATACATGTACTCGTTGCATAATCAAAAGACATATGAAAACATTTTTTTTTGCTGGAAAAAACATTTTCATATAAAATTGCCCCCCACTTAATTGATTTGCTTCTTATATTTTATAACAGTATTAGTCACTATCCAGTCCTGTAGATCCGTTGTTCCGAATCGCATGCACAGTTCCATGCAGTACTATCGATACATAATTTTTTGTATTGTAAAACACATTCTGTACCATCTTTGGTTTATACTACTAGTTTTAAAGCATTTTAATATCTGTATGGAATTATTTGAGTACTCTGTTCTACGTGTATGTGAAGGCTTATGGTGGTCTAGTGGTAGATCATATCACTCAGAATCTGAAAGTCCCGAGTTTGATTCCTGAGTTACTGGCATCAGTCCATTTGTAGCACTTCACTCTAAGGTGGTAACATCTTCATATAAGTAAAAATGTAAAATGTAAAAATGTAAAAAGAAAACAAAATATCATGTACATCTACAGTACATGTAGTATGTGCAACAATTTTTAGAACTTTCAGCTTGTGTTGTGGTAAAACTGCCCTATCATGCTGTGTAGTAGCAAAACAAGGAGACAAGTACAGTAAAACTTGTACACATGTATATAACAACCTCCTTAGTCTTTATAGGGAGGTGGTCTTTATATAGAGGTTGATGTGTACTCAAATGGTACTATTGGGGACAGCCAAAAAAACTGTATTTGTGTCTAGGTTATCTTTATACACAGGTGGTTGCTAAAGCAGGTTTTACTGTAGTTACATGTATTGTTCATGGCCATGTCATACATCAATTGTGTCAAGCATTGTGGTGAACATATTCTTCCCAGAATTAATTAACAAGTTATATAATTGGGACAAGTCACTACATCATTACATGTATACATTTTGTAAATGTACATGTATCATGGTGTGGTCATGGCTGACATTTACCTGTACTAAGTAATAATAAAGACACTTGCTGCCCATCAGAGCACTGGACATCACAGTATTTTAAAGTTCAAAAATTTCATCAAATACACATAAAAGAATTAAGATTCTTCAATAGAGTCCATTATATAGATTTTGTTTTTAAGTTATTCTTCTTGCTAATATTAATATGAAATACCTTTATTTATGTTTGTAGATTTCTATGATTGCTTCTTATGAGAAAAAGAAATGGTGAGGAAAAAATGAAGAGTATTGAAGATCACAGGCAAACATATATAAAAAGACATTTTGAGGTGCGGAAAGGACATTTCACCTTCAAATTTTATATACGAGACCGCAACAGATATCAAGTTGAAGGAAAGAGGGGGAAAGTTGAACTAAGAAAGGAACAAATAAGAAAACAGAATGAGAGTATTGCCAGGCTGGTTGCAGAATACAGTTCCTCTCCAGGATTTGAGGAAGACAATTCCAATAGTTCCTGCCATTTGGATTCCTCAGCACTGAATTCAACTGGTCCATCACACAATTCATCATGGATTAAAGCCGACTTGAAAAAGGAGAAAGATGATGCAATAGATACTGATGGTCATTTTCCTGTTGTAGACAGCACTGGAAATGATTCTATAAATACATATAACAAAAGTAACGATCGTTCAGCGTTTAGCTTTCTTGAAACTGTAAAGAAAATATCAGTGGGTACAGAGCAAAATTCAGCTGCTGTTGGTCAAAGTACTCCAAACAAACGGAAAAACCTACAAATAGAGAGAACTGAAAGACTGAATGCTGCGGCCCAAAAAATACTAAAAGAAAGTGTTGATGATGAGAGTGAATCATCAAGTTCTTGTCCAGAGAATCAGATTAATGCACCCATTGAAAAAAAAATCAAAGAAAGCTCACATAGACATAAAACCAAATCAAAGTCTAAAAGTAATAGCCAAGACGGAATCAAGAAAAATTCCTCTGGAGAGAAAGACACGGAAAGAGATATGATCATAAAGAAAGATATTGAACTAATCAATAGATATAGTTCTTTGATGCCTCCAGAGATTGGCTCTCTTGTAAAACAAAAGCGTACATCATCCCGTCCTCTCAATTCTCCTCATAAGGTGGAGGACAGAAGTAAAAATGCTGTGAAGACAAATAACATAAAGGATAGAACACCATATTACAAATGTAAAAAATGTGACAAAATGTTTAAAAATGTCCAGAATATCCAAAGACATATAGCACTGCACAAACAACAGTTTAGTAGAACATGTCAAATCTGTGATAAGGCATTTGATTCTGAGGAATCATGGGAAATTCATTCAAAAGTACATGCACATGGTCAAGATGAGGAGGATTGTGATGATGTAAACCAGGAAAAATGTGGCCAAGATTCATCTGGTAGTAAACCTGGTAAAACAAACAAGGGTATTTCTAGCTCTGTTGCTGAAAGGGTAAAGTGTGAAAATAGAATTGTGTGTAAAAGGACGATTCCTGATATTGGCGAGGATACTGGATTTGTGGACAATAGTTTGTCTAAAACTTGTGATTCAGTAAATCAGGATTCACAGAGCATTAAGTTGTCATCTAGTGTAAATGAATCAACTGACAATGACAAAACTAAAGAGGATGAAATTAAATGCAATATCTGCAATGCTGAGTTTAAATACAGACGTGACCTTCAAAGACACATGCGAGAACACACCGGAGAGAAGCTTATAACCTGTAAACAATGTAACTCACATTTCTCCCACAGAGGAAATCTTCAGAAACACATTAGAAATATCCATGAAAAACATCCCTCAGAGAGGAAATACAAAAGATTACAATATTCATGTGAATTTTGTGGCAAGGTATTTAGCAATAAACCCCATCTTCTGCGTCACATGGCGACACACACAGGGGAAAAAAAGTACGCCTGCAACAGGTGTAAAAAGAAATTTGCCTACAAGAGTGGACTCCAAAGGCACATGAGACTTCACGATGGACGGAGTATGCCGACGTGCAATATCTGTAATAAAAGGTTTTTTGATATGTCAACATTGAAGAGCCATATGAGAAGTCATACAGGTAAGATAAATGCTGATTTACATATCGGGGCTTGAAATTAATTGTTTTTATTGGTACAAATATGCTCATGAATGCTACAATATATTTACAAAAACATACAACTGTACATGTACAATTTGTGTATCATACAATGTTAATTGGAAATCTTGTGTCATTCATGGATTAAGATCAAGAATCAAGGCTCAAAGTTGGAATACACTATACTAAATATACTATACTTTAACTACATTGTATGTAGGGATTTCCCGCTACATGTACATGCAATCCTTTCAATGTAAGCCGACAGTGGCACCTCTAGGCAGCACAGGTTAGAGCTTAAACTTTTATTACTTGAATCTAAGCCCGAGTACATGTGTATATATGTATATGAGGAAGTTTAAACTTGACAAAAGTTTGCCAGTTTTCTTGCGGAAGAAACGAGGGTTTTTCCTTCACCAATAAAAACTGGACGCCATCATATGACTGAAATGTTGAGTATGGTGTAAAACAAAAAATCAAATCAAATGAAAATCAAATTGAACTTGACTTCTGGAAGGCTGAAAATCTTTCCCTTTGTGCATTTTGACCACTCTCACCTCCAACACACAGAGGTGACTGCCTGTTGAATGTAGCATACATGTAGATAAAAACCGTTAATTCAAATGAATAATGTCGTGTGAGCATAGATGTACATTGTATGTCACAATTTTTACATCTACATAAATGCAATAAAAACTTATATTTTCTTCTTGTAGGTCTGTATACCAATGTATATATATTTACATGTACATATTGCTCATGACAAGTTCAAATATTTTTGGGGACTTCCATGGGGGAGTCATTAGACTAGAGAATCACACCATTAACCATAAAGTATATGTGTCTCATCCTAGGCCTAGTCAGCACTGGTTAAAACCTACACTGATTTTGAGAGACGTTTCGCCAGTTTACTTTCGCCAGTTTACTTTCGCCAGTTTACTTACAGTGGTCACTTCCAGGGTACATGTACATTTTACATGTTACTATGTTGTGTCCTGCAGCATTAAAAACTGACCGCCACCATACATGTATGGTAAAACCTGCTTTAGCGACCACCTGTGTATAAAGACCACCTGGTCACAAAGACCATCTTTTGCTGACCTCAATAGTACAATTTGTGTACAAATCAACCTCAATATAAAGACCACCTCCCTATAAAGACCGGTTTTCTTGTGTCCCTAAGTGGGGTCTATAAAGTTTCACTGTACATTGTAACTGAAAAATATTGAGTGTGAGGTAATTACCATTCAAGAGCCGGTCTGGCTCAGTCGGTGCTCCACTCTTGATCGTGAATTTGAGTTCAGCCTTGGGCAGGTTGGTTTCCCGTCCTTCCGATTAGATGATAAAACCGAGGTCATGTGTCACAGTGGATGTCGGCACGTTTAAGAACCCTCACTGCTCAATGTGCTGAGTATAGGCCAAAATTTGAAACCCTTCATCAGCATTGATGACGTCTCCATATGAGTAAAAGATTCTTGAGTGGGACATTAAACAACAATAAACAAACAAAAAATACCATTCAAACAAAAACAAATGAAGTGTATACCAAAATATAATAAAATTAATGTTTGCATACAGTTAATATTACATGTATTTTGTATATTGCAGGAGAAACTCCATACAGCTGTGTGAAGTGTAATTTAGCATTTCAGACTAAATCATCTTTGAATGTTCACACCAAGAAACATCACTAGAGAACCACAGTATAATGTTATGATCACTAAAATCTGTAAAAAAAATAATAGAATATGTAAAAAGATTAAATTCTAATTTGTATACAAGAGGATTGGGGTATATTTCTAGCATGTATTTGATATCTGTAGGTCATATACAGATGACCTAGATCATGTAGATAGAATCCATATCTATTTAAATCTGCATTTTCCCTATACTAGTCCAGATACATACAGTGTATACATTTGTGTAGCCAAAAAGTTTGCTATATAAGTATATCTTTCACTTCAACTTGACCATTTCTCTGAATCGAGAGGTTTCCTGTAACATTTGCAACTGGTGTGGATGCTGGCAGAGGAAACTGACTCCATCCAGACACCGGATCTTATCCAGTTTAGGATTTGCAATTGTTCTTCATATTTGCATCTAATTTTTCGTATTCTAAAGTACTCGAGTTTCAATTATCAATTGGTACTTCTTCATATTTACTTTATAATCACCCCGAAGAAAATGAATTTTGTTTAAGAAGTGTTTACCCATTTTAAAAATTGCTTAGTTTTTATATATTTATAACTGACTTGAAATTATAAGCATTTTTAATAATTGACATGTCAATTTGTAATTTTCACTTTCATCCCTGAGAAATGTCTCAGATTGCCCTATTTTTTATGGCGATACCCCTATGAAATGCTTTTTATGAATGTAAAATTTATTGAAGGTGTGTGGGGGTAATATTTTTGGACAAGTGTGTAGCTTAACAATTGTCTAAATCATAAGATTATTGCAAGTTTGATGTTATGTTCTTCCTGCAACATTCTGTAAGTTAGAATTATGTGGACATGCAAATCAAGAAAAAACTTTCTCACAAAATGCCGTCATACAAGAAAATTGCTGGGGTTGATTTTAGTCATTTCACAGTGACAAGAAAAATGATTCATACACAATGCTTTAACTAACATGATTTTTTTTCAATAAATTCTGAAATAGCACTTCATAATGTTTCAGCAAGGGATGCTTACTCCTCCATGGTACCTGATCCAACCTCTGGATTTCCAGAGGTCCATTTTTGTCCAATATTAACCAAATTTTGTCAATGTATTCTGGATATCTTGGAGATTTATACTTTGGTACATGTATCTGAGATTTTAATACTGTAAATATTATAAACAATACCAAAGTTACAGTTTTACAGAGGAGACCAAAAACATAAATACTCAGGATGATCGTTTCTGTCAATAAGACTTTATTGGTTGAATTTAAAATAGATGTAGAGTTCTGGATTCAAAATAGATGTAGAGTTCTGAAACAAAACGTTGTAGCATAGAAGCCAAAAACTAATCTTGAAATGTATTCCCAAATCTCTCTGTGAGTAGTTGTAGGAAAATGTATAAAGGGAATTGTCTTTCAAGGTTCAGAGGATAATGTACACCTCTCTGTTAAGGTGAAATTTTCACATGGTTCACAAATTGGTATATAAAATAAGTTTCAGAACCCTTAACCTAATCCTTCTTAAAAAAAGAAGTTTTAGGGGTATGGTTTATGTGTGCATTGGAGTAATTTCCAAACTCTGAAATTTATTGAACCACACCATAATGCAAGGGAAAATTAAAATTGTGTAAAAATACAGAATATGTTAGATTATGTACATTGTATATATGTAAACATTTTATTGTCTTTAAAAATTAATTTTATATGAAATAACTCAGGGATAGTAGGAAGTAGCAATTGACAAACGTAATACTTTTCATAATGTCAAAAAAGATATTGTGAACCATTTACTGTATAATTTCTTGCCTTGCCTTTTGCTTTTGTTGTCAAAGGCAGGAATAACCAGGGGCAATAATTTACAGGTATATTAAGTACATTATAATGCCTGAAGATATACATGTACATATTAAATTATTCATGACTTTTTAACATTTTGGTAGGTGATAATACATTTGTCTTTGACCTGTATAACTCCTGTTGATAAATGTTGTTCAGGATTTATATCCGTAGTGTTAGTGAAAATATATGCATTTTATATGAATTTACTAGTCTCAGTATCTGTCCATGTACCCTTTGCATAAAGGTCCTCACATCAGAATTTATTTAATGCTTAAAATGTTGCAGCAGTATTAGTCAGTACTCACTCTGTGATGTAAAATTGTATTGTTATTGTGTACAGAATATATTGGTGGTCATCATTATGATCAGCAGGTATTCTATGCATATATCTAAAGATTATTACATGTGTTTTTCCATATCGGCCCGGTTTTATCCCGAGATCTTCATATCTGCCCGAGGGCCTTTAAGCCCGAGGGGGTTGATATGGGTCGAGGGATAATACCGGGAAGATATGGAAAAGCACATGTTATAATCTTTTTATTACATTCTTAAAGATATTAACAGCTTTAACAGCTTTAAGTTTTGTGAAAATAAAGAACAACTGTATTATGTCAACACTTGATTATTTATTCCAAAAAGTATACAGAGCTAACATTGACGTCATTGTCTGACAGTAAGTGATGCGCAAAGCTCATGATGATGTTGGGTTAAAAATCAGTATCAGGGCTGATAGCCGATATCAGCCCAGGGAAATATGGATTTCCTGCTTCCATATAGTCAAAAATAATAATAGGGCCAATACATGTGAATCATTTCCGGTATTATGACATATGCAAAATCGCGTAATCACTGCCAAATATCTGAAAAATGCATATATTAAATCATGATATACCAAATTCAAGATGACAGAGTAGGTATCGGTAGTCCATTATCATGACATTTATCTCTTTAGAAATATTTGAAAATTTTATTACAATTTTATTTTTTTATGCTCATCTTGTCATGTTAATGAATTGAATATATACATTATAATATATATATATATATATATTATTTCTGTATTTGTGCTTTATATATATATATATATAAAACAGTCAACTCCACTTATTATGAGATCGCTTATAATGATACTCCATTTATTATGCAGGAATACATCTAATTGCCTTGCATTTACTATGCAATTCTGTTTAAATGTTAACACTTAAAATGGGATAAAGATATTGTATGTAACATGTGTATAAATTTGGCCCAATTCATGGTGTAGTTTTAGTGCTGTACATGGAGAGTTTTACAAACTAAGATTTATGATATCAATTTTTTCATCAAACTTTCTTTTCAAATAAACTTAATTTTTAGTTAGATTATATTGACTGTATTATAAACTCTTGGCTTGGATGTCAACCTGTGACACTTGAGTCAATGTTGTATGATTAAGTTGCTTTATCAATTAATATAAACCCATAATCTGACCTCATTTGCATAATGAATCTTGGTTGTAGCGTTATATAAATCTTTTTCCTTTCCATTTCGTTATAGGTGAACTTGACTTTATATATATATACAGTAAAACCTGTATATAGGGGCCACCCAAGGGACCAGAAAATATTGGCCTTTATGTACAGGTGACCCTTATACACAGGTTCAATTTAGTTGAAGTATGCAGTCAAGGGACTTGAAAAAACTGGCCTTTATAGACAGGTAATCCTTATATAGAGGTGGCCGCTATAGCAGGTTTTACTGTATATATATATATATATATATATATATATATATATATATATATATATATATATATATATTTATTTATTTATTTATTGAAATGTTATTACAATATAGAAATGACAAGATTCATTGAAATTTCATTTTACTTGATGCTGGCTACATATTGTATATGTGTACAGTGTGCAGGGTTCGAAAAATGTGTGAAAAAGCCTTCAGGAGAGTGATTACCTAAATTCCACTCGCCTGAACTCATTTTGCACTCGCCCAAATATGAAACCATAGTATTTCAAATTAAATGTGTTAAGAGTGTATAAAATCCTTTTTAAAAATGGCTAGATCTTATATGTATTTATTTGACAAATATTCATTCCTTCTAATCAAGTAATAATTACAAAGGAAAATGTAAAAATCTTACTGCAACTTTTGTATGCTCTCATTTTAAGTTTTTAGAATTCATATTCGCGATTGAAATTTTAGTAGCCCACCATGAAAATCTGTTTTTTTTTTTTTTAATTTTATGTAATTTTAATAGATAAATTTATATACAGTATATATTGTCTCTGTATTGTGCATTAACATCTAAATTAACTGTAAATACATCATTGAGAATTATGACTGTTATTAGTTATTATCATTACTATTTTATGATGTTACTACTATGTGTCTAAATCAATATAAATTACAAAAGGAAGTTCTCACTATTGTTAGATAAAAACAATAGCTATCCATTTCTATGCACTATTATTAGGTCACCTGAGCTGAAAGCTCATGGCGACATATTGCGATCGCCTTTTTGTCTGGAGTGAATTGTGTTTTGAGTCGTGCGTAAACTTTTCACATTTTCAAATTCTTGTCAAGAACCAGTGAGGCCGTTTTAAAAACCATACTTGGCATATAGCATCCCCATGTGACGCGTCATAAAGTTTGTGTATGAAAAACAGATTGGACCAATAGGGGCCCAAAAGGGGCCAAAAAGTACCAAAACTTTTTACATCTTTAAAAATCTTCTATTCATGAACCAATGATCAGACAAGTTTCAAATTTTGTATGCATGATTGTAAAGTCAATATCTCCAAAGTTTCAAAAGAAAATGAAATCTGTCCATAAACGAGCCACTAGGGGGCATTTCAGTACCGCAGGGTACATTTGTATAACAAAGTGTTTAATAACTCGAAAGTGATCAACTTTTTGTAAACAAAGATATATGAGAAATCTGTTAAGAATTATCTGAGGATCATTTTGACAAAGTTTCAAGGTCATAGGGTCAAAGGTCAAGGTCACAGGCACCTAAGTAAATGGAAAATATATTAGTTTTTTTGTAAACTTTTTGACATTTTTTACCAAATATCCAGAACCATTGGACCAGTTTCAACCAAACTTGACAGGAAGTATAACCATGTAGAGCCACATAAAGTTTGCAGATGAAAAGGGGCTAGGGCCGAACATGGCTGTCATGGCTATAAATAGAACAAATGAGTCAGTAGATATTTTTGATTTAATACATGTATCTTCAAAATTATGAAAGCTAGAAAAAAAAACCATTACCTAAAAATGAGCGGCTTGCAAAAATCTACAATAATTTCATTTTGGTGGAAATTGTCGGGTCTACCCTTATGTGAGTTATTTCCCCTTTTTTGTGAATTTTTCATGTTTTTGGATGTTTTTTTGCCATTACCTTGTATTGTATTATAGGTGGAGTAAAATTGAAAGAAGTAAAAATGGTGAGCACAAAGAAATCAATAGGGCTGAAATAGTCGGGTCCCTCCTTATGGGAGTTATTTCCCCTTTTAAGTGGATTTTTCATGATTTTGGATGTTTTTTGACATTATCTTGAAATGTATGATAGGTAGAGTCAAAGTTAAAGAAACAAAAATGTTAACCATGCAAAGATCTACAAAAAATCAATAGGGCCGAAATTGTAAGGTCACTGCATGTGGGAGTTATTACCCCTTTTTTGTGGATTTTTCATATTTTTGGATGTTTATTGACATTATCTTGAAAAGTATGCTAGGTAGGAGAAAAGTGAAAGAAGCAAGAATGTTCAGCTTGCAAAGATCTACAAAAAAGTCAATAGGGCTGATATTGTCAGATTGCCCTTTATGATAGTTATTACCCCTTTTAAGTCAATTTATCATGTTTTTGAAAAAAGTATCAATTTTTTGTCAACATTTTCGACTTCCTCACAAAAACCTGTCAAACTTGACTCAAACTTTCTCTCAGGTGACTGTTAAGGCCCATTGGACCTCTTGTTACTTTTATCATTCACTTACATTTAATCAAGATTTTGCAACTTTTATACAATAAATATGATAAACATAACACCTTAATTGTTATGCTCAGGATGATTGCTTTTAGTGTATAGTGTTATGATTATTTTACCAAAATCTGAAAGTTGGTAGGGCGCTCGACTCTGGATTGTAAGGTCCCGCTGGTGGCAGGTTGGTTTCCTGTCCTTCGGATGAGATAGTAAAACTCGGTGTCCCGGTTCACAGTAGGTGTCGGCACGTTAAAGAACCCTCACTGCTCAATGGCAGTAAATGCCGAGCATAGGTCAAAATTTGAAGCCTTTCACCGGCATTTGGTGACATCTCCATATGAGTGAAATATTCTTGAGTGGGACGTGAAGCAACAATAAACAAACAAACAAACTAAATCCTGAAATTCAGGTCCATTTAGTATCGGTTCTTTTATTACACATCCAACTTCCACTTCCTCCATATCAGCAGTATCAGCAGTCAACACACGATGTGCTCTGTGATCACATATCCAGTCCTGTTAATGAAATAATTATTTAGGTTTTTGATTGTTTTTTGTAATGTGCATTTTGTATTTTGAATTAAAAAAAAAATGAATCACTCATGAAACTTATAACGGAATACTGAAATTTTCAGTACAGCACCAGCACTCACCACAAGGTCTAGTTCATAATTTAGATTTACTCGCCCCATGTGATATCTAAATTGCCAATACTAGCGGGTGAGTGGATTTTTCGAACCCTGGTATTTTTGCATGTAGGTGACAGAGAGACATGGACAGGAAAAAATATTGATGCTTTTTGTTTAGAGTTTGATTTTATCTCATGTGGAATTACTTATATTTCTGTGATACATGTACCTTTGAACAGTTGTCATGACAACATGATTTTCACTGTTTCATGTTTTTGAAAATTTGTCTTGAATTCTTAACATATTAAACAATTTTTACCTCTGTAGAAGAGGCTATTAGAGGCATTGAAGATTTAAATCAAAATCTTGCAATTGTCAAATATTTAATTTTACATGTTTTTATTTCAATATTACATTATATATACAAATAGAATGACAACACCCAATGATTTATATTATTTGGTATTTGTGTTGACTTTTATTTATTGTTTTCTTTGTTTTATCATTATAAGTTGTTTTCTGATAGTTTTTGGAACTATTTTGGAGGTTTTGGAACCCTGAGCCATCATTTTGGACAACACATCAACATCAGTGAGATCCTAATGATACTATTAGAATATTTACGAAATTTGTAAACAGATGAGTAATAATACAACATGAACCACTATAGACCTACAACGATAAAGTGTCAAATAAAGTATTCTGTTATAAACCAAAGCAATAATGTCCGTTTTCCAGAATGGTGTGCACAGGTAAAACATGACCAATGCGTAACTTTCACTTCTGTTATGATGTAAGTTAGACTCCTTGTGTTTGCATACAATTTATCTTGTCAGTCCTTTAGAACTTGTCTGTGTTATGACCCAATACTTGCTTAGGGCGATGTTGATACTGCCTGCTTTATTAGCTCACCTGAACCGAAGGTTCGAGTGAGCTTTTCTGATCACTTTTTGTCTGTCCGTTTACTTTTCACATTTCCGACTTCTTCTCCAAAATTGCTTATTGAATTTTGATGAAACTTTACAGGAAGTAATTACTTAATGTCCTCTACCATGTTTGTTCAATTTTGCCCGATCGACCCTGGGTGGATCCAGGTGGGGCAAAAGAGGCCCCGGGGGCACTCCTCTTTGAAAATCGTCTTCTCCAGAACTGTTGCACGGATTAAAAAAATGAATTGCATCTGAGTTATCTACATAGATGTATGATTCTAGTTTGTTAATTTAGTAGAAATCGGAAAATAATTCTGACATCTTTATATACATTGTCATTTTCATTCATTTCTTGCATGATTTCTTTGATTTTCTCCCCATTTATTCATCGTGATGCATTCATGATTTATTTTATATTTATTAAGAAAAGTTGAAGTGACTGAATATTATCATCTTAAAAGTGAGGTGGTCTATATGCTATGTTCCACTGTATTTGTAATATACCGACTGAGTTCAGGTGAGCGAAGTGGCCCCAATGGGCCCCTTGTTTTTGTTTGTTTTCATTAACATGGATGTGTTATATAAAAAAGGGTTTCATAACAACAAAAGCCAATAAATGATGTAACCAAAACAAACGTTGTTTCTTGCTTCAGATTTACATGCATTTTTTAAAATCAAACAAAAACTTATTGCTTTTTGCCCATGTATGACATCCGAATTTTTATTTGCTCTATTGCACTTAGTCACATAGTTACATAAGAATTTTGCGTTAATTGTTTCATTTATTTTGTAATTTCATATGTATGAAACATAATTCAAAGATATAAATGAATAAATAACGTTAGTTTATCACTTTCCTGCATTCTGTTTATAAATATAGTATAGTGATAGATTTTGGTAAATTTAGATTTATTAATATATTTTATATAAATCCATAATTTTCCATAACATTATTCCGTAAGAGATATTTTACACTTTATAAATCAAAATTGATATAAGTTATGCCATACCATAGATCTAACTACATCATAACCTGTCTATAAAGGTAGCCCGACGGGAATTCATGGCACTTGAAGTTTCTTGTTTTTCGTCAGGTTCTACCAGGAGGTTGGTATTTAAGGATTGTCTCTCTTTGTCAACATCAAAATATACCGACAAAAATGTCATTTTAGCCAAAACGTCAAAACTGCACATTTTAATAGATAAGAAAATGTAAGACCTATTGAACAAAGTTTTAACAGTGCAATTCTGAATAAATATTGTAATGGAACTGCAATGCAAACAAACTATTGCGATATTATTTCAATACCCGACATTTTGAAATGATTAACTTAACATTCTGCCAAGGAATTTTTTTACTTACATGGAACAGTTATCAGCTTCGGGTGGAATTTAAATTTTTTACCTATTCTATAGACTTTTCTTATTTTCCCTATATATTTCATATAAATCCACAACTTTTCCAAATTTTCATGGAGAGTCATTTCTTAATCAATTTCGTTGAAATTTACACCATAAAACTTTTTTAAACAGTTTTTGCTCATATAAATGTTTAAAATTTCTGTTTTCATGATTCGGCTATTTAAGCATAAAATGTGCATTCTTTATGTCCCAATTATTTATGTACACAAAACTCCTCATTAATATAAAACAAAACGATGAATTCATAACAAAACAAAACACAGGAACTTGAACCATAAATGATTAATAGTGAAAATTGTATTGAATTGGAATTGGAATTGACTGATAGTGTTTTGAAAAAAATATGGTACATCGCTGTACATATATACAATGCTTACACACATACATACACACGTACGTACATACAAACATACATACGTACGTATATACGCACATACATACGTAAATACATACATATTATGTCAAAACTTGCGAAACTTGGTCATTATAAAATAGCTTGACTGCGTATGTGGTATGTGGGAAAGTAAAGCTTAAATCTAGTTAAAGTTCTGGGTAAATGAAAATATACCTCAAAGGTAGATTATTAAAATGTAAGGAGTTTCATTACGATGTACAGTGACTTGAAATACTTCCATTAAAGACTGGTGTTCGTTAAAGTTTAAATATTTTCAAAGTTTCTTTTCAAAATCTTATAAATGTATATGCCACCAATTGTTTACGTTTTGTTTGATTAAGAAGTTAGTATATACTCTTTTAAAAAGTGTTTTTAATAAAATTGCCCTCCATTGTTAAACCATACAATGGGTATGTATACTGTCGGAGTATTAAAGGATTCGCGTTTAAAATGTTGAATAGAAATTTTAGAGCTCATGTGCAAACATCATATTGGTATAAAACTGGAATAAATCTAAGTTGAGTTATTGCCACAACATCGACAAAGCAGCTGGCGTGATTTCTGCATTTCGAACATTTCAGTATTCGTTCAAAATGGAAGCCGCAGAAAACTGGGTTTTCCAATGTAAAAACAAGGAAAAGGTATGGATATCGCGGACCAGAAAGGTATCATTCATTGTCGTTTTGATTGGATTTCTCTTCTATTTGGTGTCGTTTTTAACACCATACTGGATCGCTTACAAGGAAAATGAATACACCATGAATATTGGTCTCTTCTTTGGTTGCATTGTCGTCAAAGGGAAGATAACTTGTGCACAGTCTCCACGAGGAGGGAGCTTGAATGGTATACTTTATCTATCTATCTATCTATCTATCTCTATCTATCTATCTATCTATCTATCAATCTATCTATCTATCAATCTATCAATATAAAAATCTCAGATACCAAAGTATAAATCAATAGGATGTCCAGGACATAGATACAAATCCGGTAAAAATGGACAAACACGGACCTCTGGAAACCAAGAGGTGGGATCAGGTGCCATGGAGGAGTAGGCATCCCCTGTCGACCGGTCACACCCGCCGTGAGTCCACAGTCAAGTCCAATGAAACACGTGAGGAGTGTATCCTCGTCACAATTGGTACAGACGTCTCAACAACCGCCAACGAAAAGGCAACTCAACATTTCACTTAGTGAAACAGAGTAGTCGCAAACAAGACTATTATACCGACCATAAAGTTTGCGGAACGTTGACATTAAACGCGGTTTTCGATATCCCTGTGTCAATAATTTGTCAGTGAGTAGTTTACCTCTGTATATGAAATCTTCATATGTTGTGCACGCCCTGGCATATCGGATCATTTGTGAAATATAAACTCCATATGCAGGTGACTGAGGGATATTACTACTTAAATGTGGAAAATTTACGATGGGAAAGCCGAAATCGTCGCGTTTATCGTATAGCTTAGTTGCTAATTTCCCGTCTGTGTTTATATTAAATAAAATGTCTAAGTATGAAGCGTGTGTACTTGATTCTGTTGTATCTTTAATTTCTAGTTCGCTGGGATATATCGCATTGACATATGTATGAAAATTGTCATTATTAATTGACAAAACGTCGTCGATATATCTAAATGTCAAATTAAAGGACACCGCTAACTTTTTCTTCTTTTGATTCAGCAGTTTCTGAATGAAGTCTGCTTCGTATGAATAAAGGAACAGGTCGGCCAATAAAGGAGCACAATCTATCTTTCAATCTATCTATCAATCTAGCTATCTAATCTATCTAATCTATCTATCTACTTATTGAATTATTCTAATTTCTAAATCTGTATTTCAGAATCATATATAAGCTATTATCATTTTGATTAAACAATTAATTTTTTAGCATTATATTTATATAATATTTGAGCATTTTAACTTTGGTATTATGTTTATAATATTTTGTTTTTACATATCATCATAGTGATTGATGGTATATGTAAAAACGTTAAGAATTGTTTTAGATTAATCAAACCTCAATTTACTTCTACGTAAAATGTTTCTTCTTAATCCAAATAATGCTTATTTTTCTATTTTTCATTTAGATCTTTTACTCGCTGCCCAGATTTTCAGTTCGTTTGGACTCACCACACTGTTTACGGCTGTTTGTTGTGGAATGATGGTGTTTTATTGGCCAAACAAGTACCGACGGCTGATACTGAGAGTGGCAAGCTCTACGTCTTTTGTTTCTTGTAAGTGCAATTGAAGCAGAGAGAGAGAGAGAGAGAGAGAGAGAGAGAGAGAGAGAGAGAGAGAGAGAGAGAGAGAGAGAGAGAGAGAGAGAGAGAGAGAGAGAGAGAGAGAGAGAGAGAGAGAGAGAGAGAGAGAGAGAGAGAGAAAACAACTGTTTACGTGTACATTGATTTTGCAAGGGATTTTATAACAAATTTATTAAATCAATAAATCCTGATTTTTAAATACCAAAAATGTAATAAATACCATTTTGTATTATAGGTGCACTGATACTACTGGCAATCGGTCTATATATGGGTCATTATAAAGGGAGACTGAGCTCTTTACATTTTGCCTTCTACTTTTGTATTCTCGGAGTTGGGTTTACACCATTTGCCGGAGTAATGTTCCTCCGAGACGCAAATACCAACATGGCGGATTGTTCTTCTGACGACGACAATGGCCTTCAATCGAAGAATGAAAAGAAGAAACTTATTGGAAAGTCCAAACTTAGCGGCAATCTAAATTTCGCAATGGAAGACGACGATTTCTGGTCTAATTCCAAAGATTCAAGTTTCATATCAGCTAGACCCCCAGTGTCTACTTTCGATAATTCAATGTCACGACAATCATCAAGGACTGACTTTAACAGATCGAATACAAAAATAGTTGGACACGGAGATGATCTTCAACCGATATTTACACGGCGACTACGCGGACACGCGCCACAGAAATCTAAAGTAATAGTCTCGGAATTCTCGGATTCGCTACAGGAACCAGCAGACAACAGACCGGTAATGCTTAGGAGGTCCACCAGTGAATCGGATACAAGCTTTAAAAACAAAGTTAACATAGATCCTGTTAATGGAAGAGCGTCTGCCGGTGACATGACGCCAAGGATAAATTCTCCACTGCCTAGACCGGGAAGTGAAAATAGCGTTCTCACGATACACAATATCGATGTGTCTGATATGAAAAGAAGTCCAAGCAGAATGTCTATCGCCAGCCAAGGTTCAAGGCAAGGAAATGATTGGATCGAACAGTCGTTTACCTACAATGAAATCAAATACCCGATAAAAAGGCAGGACACCGATGACTGGTAATTAGTGTCCTACTTGGAAATGATCTTTGTGAAATAAACGATAACATGCGTGGAACTATTTTTATCTTGTAGTGTAAAATCCTTGCATATTTAACTGACTAAGGCTGCCTTTATGAGCATGAATTAATACGTTAGTCACTAATATTTCAAAATCCCCGGATAATAATCCCTGAATTCAGTTACAAAAATCACCATTGAACTCTTATTGCCGATTGTATGATTGTTTTGGATATTCCAATTAGTTTGCTTTCCAATGACCATCGTATAAGCGCCAACAAAAATATTTCCAAATTCAAAAATTCAAAAATTGAAGTAACAACTGTTCCAAGTTTTACTACCACAGAAATATGACCGTATTGTTGGAATTTCTCAATGTATATCTTCTATTTTCTTTGCTATATGCTATTATCTTTTGCTCTATTTTTATCTCTTTTTGAGTGCATTAAAACTTGTTAAACGGCAATTTGTTTGTCTGCTGTATCATTGTTGTATGTATTGTGGAAAAAAGAAAAGAAAAGAAAAAAAAAAAACAACATGAAAATACCATAGAACAAAATTGTCACATTCGCTTTGGCTTTGAATACTTTAAAATCAGAAAAATTCATTGGATTTAAATTTCGTTGTTTTGAAAATTAAACAATTTCGTTGACACGGGATTTCGTTGAAAAAGAAGAAAATGTTTTGTATTGCTAAGTCTAAATTTGTTAAATGTCGTCATGGTTTTAATTTCGTTGATATATGAAAACAACGAAATAAACGAAATCAAAACCACACCGAAATTATCTGATTGTACAGTATATCTCCAAAACGCATTTCAGCAAAACATAACATGTTTTTAAGTTGATCAATATCAATATTTTCTGGTGCTAAAGAGCTACCTGTCAACTTTTCTATTATACTGTATTGCTGAATGCTGTGGACTGGAAAGAAATAAAAACGCGTAGAATAATTGATATTTCATATCCCTTTGTTAAATAGAACGATTACATCAAATGGCATAATGTCTTTGAAAAAGCAGAATGACAGTACTGTAGTCCAAATTTATTTCACTGTTATTTATGTTTGAGGACAATGTAAATATCAGACTATTATAATACACATATACACGTATACGCGGATTTAAATCCATTGTACAAGTTGTATGAAAATTTGACGGATGATAAAAATGATTACAAAGAATACTTATCTGAGAATACTGATTTTACAGTATGACGTTGCTCAATATGACTGCATGCCGATGGTAAAACTCGTAATACCGAATATTTGAAATCGTGAATATTATAATGAGAGAATGGAAGTTTTAGAGGGACATTACCTGTGTTTTTTTTCAAAGAAAAAGGAAATAAACACTTGCATAATAATTCTTAAATTCCTATATATTTTTGGAAAATGGCTTTAGAAACCCAGTTTGGCATTTATTCATTTGCAAATTATTAATTCGACCTTATTATTTATATATGCACACGATACTGGACCTGACCTTATTTTCACAAAATATATGGGAACATATTTAATATTACAAAACACAGGCAATGCCCCTTAAAATTTACTTGATATATCCATTCCAATACGGACACACACGTTCGACGAAAGTGTTAAAAAGACATTAAATACTTTTAATATGAATTAAAGTAGCGGTGGTTTATACAACAGTTATGTTTCACCAGATTGTGTGTTTCAAATTGTTATTTTGCTTTCCTTTTTGTCGTTGTTGTTGCATTTGCTTTTCACGTGTTACTTGGCACCCAAAGGTTTATTTTTCAGTTTTCTGATACCGACCATGTCTTAACGATGTATGCAGAATCTTAGTGCATTGTGACTTGGTAACGACCACAGGGCTTATTTCTACACATAAACGTAAGGATCGTTAGAATCTTGATGGTCGTGTTGTGTGGACAGGGAACTTTGGTTCTCCAATCAGAGGGTTTACTTCGGAATTCACTTTCACATTCTTTCCACGAAGTTTGAGATTTCCCTTTCGATTCAATACACCCTTGTTTCATTGTTTTTCATTATCTAATCAATTTATGGGTGTTCTTTGGTAATAAAGTTCTTATTTGTTACTCCTCCATGGCCTCTGACCCCATATCCAGAGGTCCATATTTGTCCAATATTACCAGATTTGTATATGTATCCTGGACTTCCTGAACAGTTATATTTTTATATCTGATGATTTATATTTCTACGTGTACAACTACAGAAATAAATATATATGTCCAAGTGTAATTATCAATAGTTGTTGTGGACTGATGAAATTTATAAACCTTATTGGATTTAAACTCAGTTCTGCTGTTGTAAAGGCAATTCATGTAAACTCATTTCGTCTTATGCGCTGTCGTCGATGGAGATAAAAAAAAGCTTTAAACATTTAGATATTGTCAGTAACACTTTAATATAAAGAAACCATGGTGTGTTTATTGTAAATCAACACAAACACACACACACACACACACACACACACACACACACACACACACACACACACACACACACACACACACACACATACACACACACACACACTATATATCTCTCTCTCTCTCTCTCTCTCTCTCTCTGTGGTATATCATATAGATAATATATATATATATATATATATATATATTATATATATATATATATGACGACTATAACTACATCTATATTACACTGGATGCTTTTATAGACATCCTGACCACACAAATCTTTCTTTCATTCTCCCATTTAATCACTATCATACATACTTATAAGGCTATTGGTGAGGGAATCTAAATATAATACTTGTACCAATAATGGTCATTAGAATTGTACATAAAACTCTAATTATGATAATACTGAATACAATACGTTCGCTATTTACTTCCCTAATTATCATGCAGTGTGATAATTAACCAAGCACATGTGTTGATAACGGATACATACATTTATACTGCTAGATAAACCCAAACTACATAGAGTTTGTAAACATACGGAAACATCTAAACATATGAATTCTGTATCTTGTTTCACATAATAATATTACATATATTATTAAATAGAAATTATAGAGTTAGAAATAATTATCTATAGAATACCTATCTCAAAATTACTTGATAATGAATGTGATAGGGGAGACTAAATTAAGATACAAATTTGTAGATGTAGATAAGAAAAGTTTTAAATATTTTGCCGCGAAAGCTATGTTCCCCCAGTCACGTGTCGAAACGATGAAAACAAAAACCGTGCTCATATGACATAAAAAGAATAAAAAAATAAATTAAAATTTAGAACGAATAAGATATTGTGAATGGATGAAACACATTTCTCTAAAATGATTTTCCATGCGGTAAAACTGAATGCAATGAATTTGCTGAGGAGCGCTGTATCTGAATTATAGATCGTATTTTCAAGATAAAGATTTAGAAACACGATCGATTGATTTATTATTTAACGAGGCTTACATTCAACATGACGTGAGTTCCTCCAGACACCTGGTCCCATTCCGTTTTGTGAGATTCGCAGTTTCTCGTGTTGGGACCATTAACGTTGTTATATATAATTTGTGGTATATTAATGGACTTGGAGTTTCGAATAGACCAAGGGGATATAAAACTTCTTCACTTACTTAATACTATATATTATAATATAAAAATATAAATATCAAAGCTACATAGATATTACATGTATGAAGAAAATCACAGTATTTCTCTGAGATGTGTTGCGTTCGTTGTATTGATTGATGTACTATTCAAACGAACAATAGAGAACATCAATATAAATGAATAATCATATGCAAACTTGGCGTGTTTTATAGGGATATTAGCTGATTTCGTTTTTTTTTCTTACTTTTTACTTGTGCAATGACAAAAAGAGGTATACACAATTATAAAAAAATCTTATATCCGTATATATTTTGTGAAATAAGGTATGACCCAGTGTGGTATTCATATACAAATAATAAGGTTGAGTTAATTAATTGCAATTGAAAAAGTGCCAAACCTGGGTGTCGCAAGCAATTTTCAAAAATATATATAGACATTTAAGAATTTTCATGTTCGTATACATTTCTTTTTTGTTGTTATTGAATAGTAAAAATGGAATGAAAAAAAGCAGCTAGTTGTTCCCCTTTAACTTCTTTAGATTTAGCCGTTTTGAATCATGTATATTTTTTATATAGTTCCTACTAGATATGACGATTTTGTATATGTGAAACTATCGTAATTTGCCTTCCACATCAAAAGTGGTGTGATATCCATAGTTCATATCGCCGGTATCAGAACGAGGCTTCTGCGTTTACGAAAATACACTTTTAAAATGGTTGCGAGCACGTACTGACAACTACAACATTATGACACTGGACTATCTCATAAAGAAAGAAGATAAAAAGAGTCGAGTCGAGTATTTAAAATGATAACACAGATACAGTTGTTGATGAGATGAAAACACAAACATTCGGAGAAAACAGTTGTGTCAAGCCAATTTATGAAAAAGTTGGACTTAACTTTCTAAATTATTAAAGCACACACGCTTCATACTTAGACATTTTACTTATTATAGACACAGACCGGACATTAACAACTAAGCTATACGACAAACGTGACGATGTCAACTTTCCCATCGTATATTTTCCACATTTAAGTAGTAATATCACAAAACACCCGCATATGGAGTTTATATTTCACAAATCATCCGATATGTCAGGGCGTGTTCAACATAAGCACATTTCATATACAGAGGTAAATTACTCACAAAATTATTAACAAATTTTGACAAAGGAAAATCGAAAACCGCGTTTGATGTCAACGTTCCTCAAATTTTATGGTCGGTATAATAATCTTGTTTGCGATTACTTTGTTTCACTAAGTGAAATGCTGAATCACCTGTTCGATGGCGGTTGTTGAGACGTCTGTACCAATTATGACGGGTATTCGTTCCTCACGTATTTCATTTTGATTCGACTGTGGACTCACGGTGGGTGTGACTGTTCGACAGGGGATTCTTACTCCGCCTCTTGATTTCTAGACGTTTGTCCATTTTTTACCAGATTTGTACCTATATCCTGGACATCCTATAGATTTATACTTTGGTATCTGAGATTAATTATAATTTTATCTCCTTAGTACATTATAAAAATAATATGGTCATTTTCATTTTATATCCCAGATCATCCCCGACCTCGTCTTGGGAGTCTATTGTTTGATATGGGATATGCTTTAAAAATGGTTACTGTATGTGTATTTATATTAGAGCACTCATTTTAGTGTTCTGAGGTAGTTTAGACTTATTAGCGCAATCGTTACTTCGCGCAAGTAATTTTATCAGCTTTGTTTGTATACAGAATGTCAGGATGGATAAATTTTAGCGTTGCCCTTGAATTAGCACAACGACTTGAGCATGAACGGCACTAATATTAGAATACCGCTAAAATAAGCAGTATATGATCATCTATATCCATTCACAAGCCCCATTTTGACATGCATTGTATATGAAATAATCCGCTGTGCTTTGTTCACATTTATGTCAGAGAAATCAAATTAAATTTCACGACCAATTGACGTATCTGGATATTGCTAATTTCTGTTTTGATGTTGATATTCAGTACACATAAACGTTCGATGTTACTCAAGCATTCATAACAGTATGTGCTGAGATCAAATGTTTTGAAAGGAAAAGTACGAATGACTCATGTTAGTTATCAACATTTGCTCTACACCCGAAGAAACTGTTTTTATGTTCTATATCTTCCTTTGATGGTATGATGAGAGATGGAGGAAAAATAAAATAATACCATATCAAAGTCGATAAACAAAATTGATGGCTTGGATATTTGTCTTCAATATGCATGTAATCTTGCTCAAAAAGATGTTAGTGGATCACTCTCTAAAATTATTACATTCTGTATTATGCATTTCATTTGAATTATAATGGATTGAATAAACAGGAGAACAACGACGAAAGAGAGAAAGAGAGACAGAGAGAAACAGAGAGAGACAGAGAGAGAGAGAGAGCATACAAAGACGAGGTCTGTCTTAAGAATAACATTTTTTATTCAGATTTCGTGGAATTTTAATTGCCATGCTTTGTCATTTCATTTTTTATTCATATTCTATTTCTATGTTTACTTAAAAGTTACATTTCTAGTTTTGATAGCTACCATCTGGTGTACAGTAGAAAAATTTACCGATCAAACCACTTTGCATATACTCATATTGGTCACGTGCACATTCTGAAAATAAAACGATGTTGACGATGGATTGCATTCGTAATACTAATTAAATAATTATAGCTAGTACAAAAGACAAAAAACTTATCATAACTAACAAGAATTGTTAACAAATATAATGATTTATGTGGTTGAAAGGTTGATAGCAAAATGAAAAAGGCAAATCTTAAGAATGTTTTGTTAAAACGCCTTTACTATATCAATGGAGGGAATATGTTAACTTAGATAGGAAGAAAGGGAGAATGAATTAACGATATATATATATATATATATATATATATATATATATATGTGTGTGTGTGTGTGTGTGTGTGTGTGTGTGTGTGTGTGTGTGTTTGTGAAGCACAAATACAGGAAGCACAAATACAGGAACAACAACATGCCCGTGCGTAGATGGCCGAGTGGTTTGGTCATCGAGCACGGGAGCCAGGTGCCGTGGTCAAGAGTTTGAACACCAATCGCGGCAACGGGGCAAAGTGAGTTTGTAGCTGCCATGTTATTTCTGCATTTGTGAGATGATAGATAGATAGATAGATAGATAGATAGATAGATAGATAGATAGATAGATAGATAGATATTTCAAATAAGTTACGGCATGTCATATTTGTTGATTCATCCAAGGAGGCTCCGTATCCATCGATGTGATCACCAGTCTTTGACACGCAAAAACAGCTGTAAACAACATTGAACCAAAATGTTACACGTTGTTCTAGAAACATGCTATTAACACAAAATCTGGGTCAGGTGTCATATGGAAAATGTTACGCACAGAGAATTTTCCATCCGGAAAGTTCTCCATATAGAAAGGAATACTATATAGAAATCATTCCCCCCGTGAGAAGTCTTTCTATATAGAGAATGTTCCCACTTTATAGAAAATGTTCCCCTCAATCCGGAAAAAATAATAAATTTGTTCACTGATGCAAGATGAATTTCAAAATACAATTTACTTTGGAAACATATGCTGAGTGTAAATTCCACATGTTTCCATATTTGAATTTATAAGACACGTCAGAACACTCTCACGTCTCATCGGATACTATCTCACTTATTTTGTTCAAACTTAAAAGAGACGTTCCCACATATTTTGAGTGTAATAATATATGTACTATAAAACCTGTATAAAAACTAGACCCTTAAAATTATGTTGGTAAATCATTCTTTGTCTTAATTAGTTACATACTGAGCAAATTAATCAAAGACAAATGAATATGCATTATCTGTACTTCTTAGATTTTGATCTTTGCTTGGCCGCAAATGTTCTATAAATTAGCCGATATATATTTAAATAATATGAGATTTAGATTAAATCAGCAAAATGAAAATTCAGCTAATTAAAAGATTAATGATACAAAAATAAAATTGGCCGTGGTTACCGAAAGAAATATTTAACTTTGATATCATCCGCCACCGAGAATTGTGTGAATTGCACTGTTTGCTTTTTGTATTGCATGTATATGTATTTCGAATCCTGGAATACATTTAAATAAAAAAGATATATAGAGCTATAGCTAACATAAAAGTCAAACCTATAACGGACAGGTGGGAAAGTTATCTATGCAGAGAAGACCAAATGAATTATATATAGAAAACTATCCCCCATATGGAAGCTTTTCTATATAGGAAATTTTCTGGGAGAAATGTTTTCTTGGGTGGTGGTGGGGGGGTTCCATATAACACCAGCACTAAATTTGAGAACATAAAAAAATTGTCCTGCATAGCCAATCAGATTTCAGGAATAGTTAGTAAAATGTTCAGACTTCCTAGTACAGTGGAAACTCGCCTAAAGACCACCTCGTTTAGTAGGCCACCACACATCTCAAACCACAAGTTTTCTTTATAAATATTTACTATATACAAAACCCCACTTAAGAAACCATATCATTAATCAGACCACTTGGACCCAGTCAGTTAAGTGGTCGTAATAGCTAGGTTCCACTGAAGTTATAACTTATCTCATTGTATGCTTAGAAAAATACATAGTTTCAAATATTCAACAAATATTCAACGTCCATGTCGCCATACATACAGTACATTAAAATATTCTCATTCAACCATGAATATTCTTTTCACGGTTTGGTTCTGCATTTGATACAAATATTTTCTCTTATCTTAAAAAAGTGATCCCAGAGGGATTTTGGCGCCCAACATGGAATGTTCTATGTCTGATCTATGACAGAGTTCTCTTTTCTCTTATTTAGTGTCTCAACATTGAATTTGAACTTAAATCCATATTTTTATGAAATACTTTTTCACAAGATTAAAGCGAAATTGAACTTGAAGTGAACATATCATATATTATAACATATTTTAAAAGAGAATTGAATTCATCATGGCCGACAGATGTCTATCTTGGATTTTGATATCTCTGAAAACGTAATACGCACATCTAGACCTCAGGGGGAACCTCCATAATCAGTTTCAAATAGATTCCTTCAGTACTTTCTGGACTATAAAGGAAAATTTCATATTAAATTCAAACAAGATCCCTTCAGTTCTTACTGAGATATAGGAATAACATTCTTCCATTTTCAAAATCCAAGATGGCCGCTCGTCAGCCATGCTGGAATCCAATCTCTCTTAAAATGCAATATGTACAGCCAGACCTCACGGGGAACCTTCATGTCAAATGTCAAGGAGACCCCTTCAGTCCTTTTTGAGAAATAGCAATAACAAACTTCCAATGGTCAAAATCCAAGATGGCCGCCTGTCGACCATTTTTGATTCTGATTTCTATGAAAATGTAATATGCACAACTAGACCTCATGGGAAATCTTTATGTCAGATTTCAAGTAGATTCCTTCCGTACTTTCTGAGAAGTAGTCGTAACAAACTTCCTTTGGTAAAAATCCAAGATGGCAGCCAGTCAGCCGTATTGGATTCCGATCTCTTTGAAAATGCAACATGCACAACCAGACCTCAATGGTAACTTTCATGCCAAATATCAAAGAGATCCCTTAATCCTTTCTGAGAAGTAGCGGTACCAAACTTCCTTTGGTCAAAAAGATGGCCGCCCGTCGGCCATATTGGATTCCGATCTCTCTGAAAAACTAATATGCACAACTACACCTCAAGAACTTCATTCCAAATTTCTAGGAGATACCTTCACTCCTTTCTAAGAAGTAGCAGTAACAAACTTCCATTGGTCAAAATCCAAGATGGCCGCCTGTAGGCCATGTTGGATTCTGATCTCTCTGAAAATGTAATATGCACAACTAGACCACAAGAGGAACCGTCGTGTCCAATTTCAAGGATATTCATTTAGTCCTTTCTCAGAAGTAGCTGTAACAATCTTTCTTTTGGTCAAAATACCTGATGGTCCCTTGTCGGCCATATTGGATTCTGATCTCTCTGAAAATGTAATATGCACAACTAGTCCTCAAAGGGAACCTTGATGTCAAAGTTCAAGGATATCCCTCAATACTTCATGAAATTTTCAGGACGGACGACGGACGGACAGACCACGGACTCAGGGCGATTTTAATAGCCCACCATCTGTTCATGGTGGTCTAAAAATAATGAAGAAGTACAAATGGATACTCACAAACCCAAGTCCATTAGAGTACGATAAAGTAGATATACAAATGGTCTCAACATGAAGAACAATTGCGAACCCATACGGGATTGGACCTGTAGTCCGGAATGAGTCAGTGCCCCCCTCCCCCCACCAAAATATAAGTCAAGCATTTTACCTGGATCCGATACACTGTTTTGGTTGATAGTATCCATCTGCGTCACACACAGGTGTTATTGAATGATGTGCTCTTGACGCCGAAGTACAAGTCTTCGCATCTAGATAGTTATATATAATAAGGTGACATTTCAATTGTTATTTTGCTCTCTGATCAGTCAGCATAAAAGAAGTAATATTATACACAATACCAAGCTATATCTATCTATCTGTCTGTCTGTCTACCTATCTATCTATCTATCTATCTATCTATCTATCTATCTATCTATCTATCTATCTATCTATCTATCTATCTATAATACAATATTTGAAGTAAATTAAGTATGTTCAAACATTGTATATGACACGTCAAACTTACATTTAAATTATTTCAATTTCGAAATCCTAATCTTAAGAAACGACTTGTTCAATGATTCAATGATTTCGATTAATGGAAAGCTCCCTGTTATAAGGTCTGTATCATTAACATATTACAAGAGATTTTACAAAAGGGTGCAAAGTTAAACACTCAAGACGATGACTTTTGTCAATAAGACTTCAGGACCCAGTTGAACATCTATTAGTTAGATATAACTACCGATTAAATATAACCCTGGTTTAAATACCGAAGGGTATATAACCTAAAACTAAATTTTGATAACAGAGCCAATGATTTAGCCATTTAGAAGTAATAAGTCTTATTTGGTTAGAATATGTAACTGAGCCTCAATGTATTGCTAATTTTTTCCATATTTAAGCGTTGCTTTAACCAAAGTTATATATAGTAATCACTGAGTAACAGAATTTAACCTAGGTTAAATCTTAATCTTTGGTTATGAAATTTAACCGAGGGTTAATATCTAATCAGTAGATGAACGACTGGGTCCTAATGATCTCGAATTTAAAAAAAAAAAAATTAACGTACAAGGTATTCCTAAATTCCTCTTAGAATAAACATACCAAATGTCATTAGACTATTCAAATTTATTTCAGGCATGTGAGCGGACGTGTAGTCCAAAGTTTCTTTAATATTGTAGTAATTCATCTAATCCAATTTATTTTGTAAATTTCCATCATCATATATATATAGGTACTACCTATCAAGATGTTGACATAGTTTTTCATCAACAAATTTACTTGTTCACTTATTTGCAGTGAACCAGACGATAGAGTGTGAAGGACTTTCACAAACAATTTGAAATCTCCATGAAGGTGTGTAGTAACAGTAGGTCAACCATTTTATCTCTGTCAGCGAAATAATTCAGTCTTAACACAACTAAACGTTTCATTTTGTATCATGTAATGTAATTTGTCTCTATTGTATTAGATTTGTCTATGCGATGAAATTGTCTTACATTACATTTTCAGACGCGATTAAATCAATGAATGGTTAAGTTTTTATCTTAAAATGTTTTATATAGAGAATGATACAACTTTCATTTGAACCCAATTGATATGTACGGCAATCTGACAACTGCTCATCCAAATTCGGAAGAAATGACGTGTACATCCGAGTTCTAGTTTAAAGATAAGGAAAGTAAAAATAGACGAATCTTACCTATAAGGTGTATGATCAGGCAAATTATAATAGAAAAAGTGCGGATGACGTACCATCATGTTAAATTTTTAAATGACATAACATGTGATTTAAAATAATTATCTTCCATGGTTGAGAGAGAGATTACATATATTACACATACAGTCAAACTTGCATTAAAGGCCACAGGTCTCTGTATACATGTATTACACATACAGTCAAACTTGCATTAAAGGCCACAGGTCTCTGTATAAAGGACAACTGCTTATAAAGGCCATTAAAACAACCTTTGTTAACCTATTAATGATGGATTAATCTTTTTCTAAAGGCCACCTGCCTATACCAGCTACGTGTGCCTGTTCCATTGATTGACCTTTACACAAGTTTCACTGTATACTATACGTGTATATATTTTCCCCACAACTTTTTATACTTTAAGTAGGTAAGTTTTTGACAACATTTATTTCAAGATTTGACTTTAGGTATTTGTACAACGTAGTATCATTTAATTCTATAGGCTTGTTTGTACTATATAAATACCTCAGTGTTCAGGAAAATTTATCTGCGTCGTGTAATACGTCTTTACTGTTGACAAATACAGCAAACATCAGATACAATAAATCACATTGCATCAATAAAGATTCACCAATTAACTTTCAGATATGTCATCACGCCTGTAGGTGTCGCATCGACTCCTAGTGACATGTCTATCGACTTAATGTTAACTTGAAGCTGACGAAAATAAGTAACAAAAAATAGGCAGCACTTTTACAAAATTGTACCTCATTTTTATAGGAAAGTGTAGGCGATGCAAACATTCTTAAACATTATAAATAAATCAAATTTTAAACCAATTATACAAGTTTCCAGCTTAATTAATAAAACATTATAAAATTGCGTACATTTTCAAGTACTTTTCATTTTAAATAGAAATCGTATCTTTGTTTGCAGAATTGAATGGGTAAAATAACCTATTTCATTTAAAGTCAATAAAATTTATAATTGAGCTTAGCATTTTACACCTGCTATATTTCACAAGCGTATCTGTCGTCACCTATTTTATCACGTTATCTCTTATTCGTACTGACGCGATAACACCAAAATGAAGGTATGAAGTAATGAGTATTGTTTTAGAATATTATCAACATCCATATTTTGTAAAGTGCTTTTATCCTGAAAATTTTAGATTTTTTTATATAAATTACCTGATGCTTACCCTTTAAGCTTTTAGTATTATTATATAAAATGGCATTGTAACCTATCCGAAATCATTATGGATTGATCTTTACTACTAGGAAATTTAGTTTATGCCAGAAAATATTTTCTGATCATTCTTGTTCAACAAATACATATTGCGTTATAGCTTACCAATGCATATCTAGGTCATTTTACTTAATATTATAATTATAAACTTTCAAAATACATATGTATGTAGTTACTAATCACACGAATAGATAAAGTTTATTACATATTTATGGGCTTTTATCCTCAAAATTTAATAGAGTATTTATCTTAAGAATGTCCAAGAGACAATATAGAAATCTGATAAACAATGGACAACATTCACGTCTGAACATCCTGACGTTCCACCTCCGGATTTTCATAGATCTGTGTATGTCCTATTTTCACCTGAATTGTGTATTATTTTATGAACATTCTTTTGATTGATTCTTTGGTGATTTTTATATCACGTTTAACACCAACACCGGAATCTACTTAACTATGTCTGAGAGTCACAAGATCTGAGAACAAAGATAAATTACTGATATGTACTATGACTGAGGTCTAAATGTCATATACATACCATCTATTTCCATTGTATCAGATGGGCTAAGTATGTGTGCTTTACTTGGTTTAGGTGTTGGAAAACACCAATCTCCTCATCAATAATCAAAGTGCAGACTGTCCAATCGAAAACAAAAAACTTAAATTTGTTTGTTTGTTTAAACTATTCAGTTAATAGTGACATTAATTCACGAGAAAGTGCATACGTTTATGGGGCAATAATTATGTCGTTGTAATTGATTTTGATACCTAAACTAACATAAAATGTAATAAAAGAACACTTACCACGAACACTACGGCCTGAAAATATCATTGTACAAAATTAACTTGTAGTCAAATTAATTAAAACGACACATTAAAATAAAAATATACACGCACACACAAATATGTAACAAGAATAAACACACCCACACAAACCTGCACAAAATACAAACACACATACACTCCTACACAGTACAATCAAAACACATACATGATCACACACTTACACAAAATTCATATATATTACACAATTTCATATATTTTTTTTCATCACGTTTTTTTCACAAGTTTATATATACATTGTACATGTATATACATTTGTGAATGTGTGATTTGTGGGTGAGTTCGCCGAAATATTTTTCTAAATGGCAGTCATTTCATCCAAAAGTTTTGATGGCGTCGTTGAAAGCAGAATAGATATTCAATTTGTATACACATGTAGATAAATAAGGGACAAGTAATGGATGTAATAATTTTATCATCAGACTGCACTTGATCGTTGTAGCGGATGGATTCAACTCGAGCTACGCTCTCGTTGAATCCATCCGCTACAACGATCGCGTGCAGTCTGATAATACGAATATAAATATATGTGTAGTTTTGCCTGTATGCTATTAAAAAACATGTATACTAAATATATTTACTTACCAAAACCGGGGTGATCTGAAATGATATTTGTATGTGTTTAGGAATATGATATAATGTCTGAAGCTTTATAACTAAAATAAATTGTTCAAAATTACCAATACTAATGTGTTTTAGATAATACATTAAGTACAAAATAGCATAGGAGTACTTGAATTTCTTATTATGAATATTGGTTTTAATTTAAAGACAAATGTCTTAAAAAGGCTTAAATTCAAAACAGTGGGTAAATATGTGTGCTAAAAACTGAGGTAAAATCCATTTCAAAATAGTTAGAAAACTATAGAATCTCAATATATATGTAAGAATAGGAGAGGATGTGTAGAAAGTATGTTAAAACTATTCGTGTGAAGTTTCAAGGTCCTCGGAACAGAATATTCCAATTCAAGATTGCGTTTTCATTCATATCATAGTTTTGAAGATTTATATTGTAAATATGATTTGTAATAAATGTGTGAAGTTTACAGGTAACCAGCTCAAAGGTCAAGGTCAAAAATCGATTTGAAAATTTTAACTCAATATAGGTATAAATGTATAGAAATTTCATGTGACACTGTTTTACTCCATCAAAAAGATCGGTTGTAGTTATAATTATTATCATCATTATAAACTAATGTTATATCAACAATAGACCAGTTCCGAGTTGTCTCATTCCGTTCTGTTTTGTCAAAATGTTTTTACTGCGCGTTAAGTAATATTTTCATACAGAATTTATACATTCAGATGTTTCCATATCTTTACAAACTTTATGTAGTTTGATTTTATCTGATAGAGTATAAATGTATTGATGTACGTCAGGTGTGCGTGGTTAATTAGTACTCTGTGTGATAATTAGGAATTTAAATATCATAAGTATTCATAATTACACTCATTGGCACATTGATAATTAATATAATTATTACATTTAGACTGTCTTTCAAATTACCTTATCAGTATTTTGAGAAAGTAATAGTATGCGAAAATGATCGGGATTGCTATGAAAGCAACCAGTATGAGAGAAAAAGAGTGACGAACACTGTTAGGAGGAAGGAGAGAGACACCGCGCGTGTCGCCGCGAGGGAACTCAGTTCCGAAGTCGCATATTGAGCATTCAACATGTTAAGCTGTTTGGACTTAAAGAAAAATGACCAGCAATACTGGAGTTGTCCCTACTTTCAATCAACGGCCGCCACTACTGGTATCTACTAAAAGTTGTGCAGGATTCATTCCGGTTATATAATATTATCGTTGTCGACATTAGGCAATATCTTAATTCACTTCATATGCGAGGTATTAATTTTAGATAAATTATCTCTCTTGTAACTTTGGAAAGTTTCATCTCTTTTCTGTAGCCTGTTTTTCCAGTCTGGCACATATGAAATTCATATCATTGGTCATATATGCAATTAACTGCTTATGATGCTCTTCTTTTATATTTGAAACTACACACTATGATGACGAACCGTGATGTAACTGGACAACTCAAAATGATCTACTAACTTTCTAAGCGTGCACACTTACTTAAGACACAGGTAAACGTGTGGTATATGTTGCAGTGGAGTCCTGCTTCGCACGCTGCATAATGCACCTGTCCGTTTTCCATATAATCAATACAAGATTCACCTTCCACTGTATAAATATGAAAAAAATCTCAGATATCAAAGTTTAAATTTTTCGGACGTCCAGGGTATAGATAATAAAAATTGGACAAACACGGACCTCTGGAAAGCAAGGTGTGCGATCAGATGCCATGGCGGGCTAAGCATCCTCTGTTAACCGTCATACCCACCATGAAGGGGCATTAGCGGTGACTTTTTCAAATGTTTTATACTACTTAGATTGATATACAATAAAAAGAGATATAAACATGCATACAAATCTTGAATTCCTATATATTTTGTGAAAACTTCTTGAGAAAACCAGCTTGACAATTATTCACTTGCAATTGATTAATTAAATTTTACTATTTGTATATGCATGCCTCACTAGATCTGGCCTTATTTTCACAAAATATATAGGAATATAATTTTTTATTGTTCCCGTGTATGCTGTTATTGTACATCAAGTATACAAGTAGACAAAAACAAAATATTTTGTTTTGGTATGCACAGCTAATGGCCCAACAGATGTAAGATAGAAAATAATTTGTGCATTGCTATTTACGATGATTTAGATGGAATACAATATCCACAATTACTTTCAAATGCATCATCGGTGTTCGTATTGGGGAAAGGTTAAATGTGTCATACAACATCAGAAATATTCACAATATGTGACTACTAATTAATTTTGTTTATATCGAAAGAATTTGAAACCATAATTTTCAATTTGGAAAGAATCTATCTAGAGATACAAACAGAAACATTTTGAAGTTAATTAATCATATAAAAATATAATGTAAAACATTTTGCTGTAACAGATACGACGAATAATTCATTAAAATCATTCCATTAAACTTTAAATGATAGAATAGATCTTAATAGCTGATGTTGATATGTTTTTAATTTTTTTTCCTGTTACAACATTCCATGACGGTATATAATCAAGGTATGTAAATATCAAAGAAATCTGTATCGATGTTAATACTTTAAAAGAGAAATATTACTCAACACAATTTACACACACACACACACACACACACACACACACACACACACACACACACACACACACACACACAGATAGACAGACAGACAGACACACACACACACATACACACACACATACACACACAGACACACACACAGACACACACACACACAAACAGACAGACAGACACACAGACACACACACACACACAGATACGTGTGATGATATAGATACCTCTATATGGTACGCACACATCACAACATCCACATTCACTTCCTTTTGCTTTTACAATACCGGTACAGTTTTCCATAGATTCACATATTTGTGATGCACAAAAGTTTGAGTCACATGCTGTCAGAGCAGAACTAACAAGAGCAAGTAAAACAGCGACACTGAAGCACAGACTATTCATCGTTAAAGAATTGTCTTATTACTGGCTGATCACGTAAGGCGTTGGTAACATATATGAGAGGAGAAAAAGTTGTCAGTGTAAAGAAGAGGTGAAGTGTAAATGTCATAATGTTATATACTGTCTGACACTAGGGAAAGGTGACATATGTTACGAGGACAGGGTGTCAAGATAAAGCACTGAATGTAATAAAAGACAGTTTAATTAGATAAAATCAGCAGACTTTGGTCATTAAATGAAAACAGTTTTGCTATTAATAAGTGAATTCAAGGTTATAAAAGATACATTTATAGATAGGATTTAGGTGTTAATATATATTTTCTGTTGGTACGGGATACCACAAGTTGTAAACACGCGAAAATTGGAAGTAGAAATGCAGCGGCAACCTATAATTTTGATTGTACATTTTGTTATCTTAAATATTGTCCTCTCAGCAAAGGGTACTGATTTGACCCATATTTAATATACATGGGAGTGTCAGTGACGTGAAGTTTTGTAAATTAGCATTGCTACCTTTAGGAAAATATTCGACGATGTCTGTCCAACACCTACCTTGAAGGTTTAATATCATGCTTTTATTTTTTTTATTCTACACAACGTAAAAACTATCTTATATAGATTGCTACATGTCCAACAACTAATTCTGATACATTTAACTATTAATTCGATTTACATGTACATTGTTCTTGAAGTGTATATAGCTGTGTAATATGATTGAAAAACTACTGTTGCCATTTTATCACAGTTTGTCGTCATTCTGGGTAGTGCATGTTTACCTGGTGGTTGAAAAAAAATAAGAATAAGAATAATAGCTAAACCATCAGCTGTATCAGGTGAAGTGAAACAACAACACATTTTGTGTCTGATAACATATGACTACGTCTTTATTTTTGTATAATGTGCTCGAGGTCGCAACTACACAACAATTATATCATTTTAACATTATAGTTGTGTCAGATAACAATACGAGGTATTCTGAATTATTTGTTTAATGGAACTGAAATATAATTAAATAAATAAAATCAGATATGGTGGGTATAATGGCCTTGTTTGTAATTAATGTTTCACTCAATCAAATGTTGAGTTAGCTGTTTGATACGGGTTATTGAGTCGTCTGTACCAATTGTGATGAGCATTATTTAGTTTGAATTTGACTGTGGACTCACGGTGTGTGTGACCTTCAACAAGAGAAGCTTAATTCTCCATGGCATTTGATCCCAACTCTTGATTTCCAGAGGTCTCAGTTTGACAAATTATTGACACAGGGATACCGAAAACCGCGTTTAATGTCAACGTTCCGCAAATATTACGGTCGGTATAATAGATTTGTTTGCGATTACTCTGTTTCACTTAGTGAAATGTTGAGTTGCCTTCTCGTTGGCGTTTGAGACGTCTGTACCAATTGTGACGAGGATACACTCCTCACGTGTTTCATTGGACTTGACTGTGGACTCATGGCGGCTGTGACCGGTCGACAAGGGATGCTTACTCCTCTATGGCACCTGATCCCACCTCTTGGTTTCCAGAGGTCCGTGTTTGTCCATTTTTACTGGATTTGTATCTATGTCCTGGACATTCTATTGATTTATACTTTGGTATCTGAATTTTTTTATATTCACCAGATTTGTATATATATCCTGGTCATCCCGAAGAATTGTGATTTGGTATTTTAGAATGTATATACCATAAGAGGCCAACCGGGCCTTAACGGTCACCAGAGGAAAAAACTCCTGTCAAGTTTGGTGAAAATTAGTCCACTGGTTCTTGAGAAGTCGAAAATGTCTCAAAATTGATAAAAAACTTAACTTTTCTGTTTACTTAGTGCTTGTAACCTTGAACTTCGATCCCACGACCTTAAAATTTTGTCAAATGATCCTTAAATAATTCCAAGCAACTTTTTAATATATCTTACTATACAAAAAAGTCTATCAGTTTTGAGTTATTAAGCCATTTGTATACAACTGTACCCTTTTTATTCAAGCGCCCCAAGTAGACCGTTTATTGACAGAAACTTATTTGTATCCACATGATATTGACTTAAAAATCATGCAAACAAAATTTGAAAGTCATCTGGTTAATGATAAGAAGATTTTTAATGATGTACCAAATGTTGGTACTTTTTAGTTCATTTTAGGCCTCCTAACCATTTTCATTCGTAAACTTTCTGCAGCTTCACATGGGAATGCTATATGCCAAATTTGGTTAACATTGGCCCACTGGATAATAGGATAAAACAGTCCCAAACCATGAGAAATCCACTAAAACACGAAAAATAATTCCCATAAGGGTTGACCATGCAATTTCGGACCTGTTGACCTTTTTTGTAGATCTTTGCGTTCTGAACAATTTTGCTTCTTTCACCTACCCTCATTTATCACGCAGTTCAAGATAAAATTCAAAAACAGTCCAAAACATGAAAATCCACTTAAAATGGGAAATAATATATTATACTATTACACTATTTTACTATCTTCAAGATAATGTCAAAAACATCCAAAAACATGAAAAATTCACAAAATGGTGGAAATAACTCAAATAAGCGCCGACCCAACTTTTTCCACCAAAATAAAATATTAGTAGATTTTTGCAAGCCGGCCGCTCATTTTAAGGTGCCGTGTTTTTCTAGCTTTAATAAATTGGCCCAGTATGTCTGGAGAAGTGGTAAAAATGTTGAAAATTTTACAAAAAAAAACTTAATGCGGCTTCACAGTATACTGATCTGGTTAACACTAGAAAAACAGAACTCTGAAAATACAGAGCTGGTATCAGGTGTTATGGAGGAGTAAACATCCTTTGCTGACTATCGACACAACCGCGAGTCCACAAACGCGGAATGGGCGAAAAAAACATCTTCAACAAGATCGGTATAGACATTTAATCAACCACTGTAGAACTTAAATGATGAAATCCTATTGGCAGACACGATTGTCTCGATAATTTGTTTTGACTTTGACACTGTAAATAATATTTTAAACAGGTGACTCAACATTTTAGTGAACTAAAGTAATTACAAACAAGGTCATCATAAAAATGGTAAAATTTGCGACATGATGTCATTAAACACAATTCCTGATATCCTTGTTACAATTTATCAGTATGTCATTTTCCTCTGTATATGAAATGACCATACGTTGAACATTAAATGGCATGTCGGATCATCTGTGACCCATAAACACTTTTTGCAGGCGATTGAGGGATGTTACCATCAGTACTTCAATGTGGGAACTTGACAATAGGAACACCGGAATCATCACGTATGACGTAGACACTTTAGTTTTCTTGTTCATTTCCCAGCTCTTTCTATAGTAAGTAGATTGTCCAAGTAAGAACCGTATTTTCGTGATTCTGAGTTGTGTTTAATTTTTGTTCGTATAAACTAAATATTTTAAATGATATATAGAACATAGCAGGTCCATGTTACATATCTTTGACATATCTGTGACGTGGATTAATTCCTCACTACTTTCATTTGAATTTGACTGTGGACTCGTGGTGGGAGTGACTGGTCAACAGGGGATGTGTACTACTCCATGTCACCTGCTCCCATTTTCTGTCCCACCTGTTTCCAGAGGTCCATGATTGTCCACCAGATTTGTATTCAATGACATGTGTATTGCCTCTTGGAAATCCTGAATACTTTATCTATGATTTTATGTATGTTGAATAGTACTAGGGTAATCCCCAAGAAAATGAAAGGAAGGCTGGCTGGCTTTCTGTAACTCGCAAAGATTCTAAGTAAGCAAACATAGGGTTAGGTTTGACTGCAAGCCGTGGACAAAGGGTAGAAAGCTTTATTTGATAGTGGATGGACCGTGTTTAATTCTCGTTACCCGGTCATACTTACGACTAGTCAAAAAGGAGGGTAACCGTTCAGATCGTTCAGAACAAAATGAGGTCTTTTAGGTCTTAACATCGAGGTCACGTGCCTAGACAGGTGTGACACCTATAATTATTCTAAGTATTATTATTTGTAGTATTTATTTTAGCATAATAATTATTATTTCTATAATAATAATAATTCAACTGTTAGCAAGAAACTAAGCAACCTCAATTCATACCCAGTTTACGGTACTTTTATAGATAAAATATTTATGGATCAATGTGGAGAAATGGCACAAATATTATCACGCGTAATAGACGAGGTCTTATCATTTTACGTCTTAGTTCATATCTCGGACATTTTGAAATACGGTTTAGGATAGATTTTAGACTTGCGACATATTTTACTATTTGATAAACGTTTTGTTATCTTCGTCATGTGATAAGTCAGAACATTTCAATTATCGCATAACATGTATGAATGCACACGTGAGTTTAATGTACAAAAAAGCAGGGATTTGAACAACAAATTAATTACCAATATAAATGTCACCAAAGCTTATCAATCCATAAAAAGAGAAGACAGTTTTCAAAATAGAAATTTTTATAAATAAACATTTGCGACGGAAGTCAAACTTCAAGATAACAGCTTACAACAAATAGCAAATGACAATGTTTAATGACGTCAGATTGTACGACGTGACATCAAGAAATCTAAAAAGCTAATTACAGATTGTTAGTTGGTACATAAATTGTTCATTAATATTTGCATTGTCATTTTTCATAACTCAAACAGTAATGAAACAATGTATTCATATTTTACAGTAATCAATGTTTTGTGGTGTTGGTGGATAACCAGAGAGATAGTATGACAACATTAAAGCAACAAATGTGTTGTTATTATATCACAAAGCTTTCACATTGATAAACGTGTGTGGCACCCGCGACACGAGTTTAGTGCTATGTAAGATGTCAAAGCAGTTAAAGGGTTTCTGCTTCTGACATACGTGGCATGAGTTACGTTCTGTGTTTTATATGCTATATACGAATGCCGGGGTAGTTAGGGAGTTTCAGCTTGCCATTAATAACCTGTGTAGGAATGTTATATTTTATCTGATTAACAACGGGGTTTAATCATGTCAGTCGATTTGGAAAAGATATACTATCTATTTTTTTTATTTTGAACCCGTAAGAATTAGAACACTACACTATTTATGTTTGAATTCAATTGCAAATGTTTTCGCCCCGTTTTAAATTGCTCGCTGCAATTTCAATTTATAATATGATTTTATCTTATTGCCAAGATCTATTTAATATAACATACTTGTACATGTCAACTTTCTGTATTATTATATTAAATTTCTAAACAATTTCCAGTGTAGTTTAAAATGAAAAATAGAAAAGTAACTCTGTAATTACTGACAATATTTGTAACTACTGACATTATTTACCGATTTGAATTCGCCCACTGATAATGAAGGCGAAAAGGGCGGAATTAAAACGGAGGTGAATATTCCCTGTATACAGTTGTCATGATAACAGTAATTTTCATTTCGATAGCAATTACCAAAGCCTTATTCTTTGATTTTTTCTTTGACAATATATACATACATATATGATCTTCCCCGACCTATTTTGAAATAAACACAAGTGGAAAACACATGACTACCTTTAATCATTCCTGTATATTTAACAAAAATTACGATTGAATTTAATATTTTATTTTGTTTCTACCTCAATATATGTTTGATATTTTAGTCATATGTGATATTGTAGCCATGATCTTAACAGTTAAGAGTATCAACTTGGCCAATGTTAACAGATTGTGATCCGCTGAGTTGGTTTCCGTCTTGGTCAGTGCAGAAACATACTGATCCGACGCAGCTATGTTTCATATAGTTGCCATTCTTGTCACAGTAAAATAATTTACCAATCAATCCTGTCGACATATATGCGTGTAGGTCACGTGCACACTCTGGAAAAGACAATTTTGTATAACATTTACCAGTTTTTATCTAAATGTGTCGATTACTTCATGTATTTCGGCGTTGGAAATGATAGTCCAAAGTATTGTATACCCGGTTATTTTCGTTCCAATTAAACCCTTCTTAAATTCGCCCTATATCACCAAAGTCTCAATGATTCAACTCCTATACAACGTGAGCAGTTCACTTTCACTTTAAATTCGTCCTGCCATCTAAATAGGAAAATGGCGAAAATTGAACTGAAACTAAAATTTCCAGATACACAGTACATGTATGATAAATGCAGTTGTGGTACACTGTGATATAGGTATCTGTTATAAATTTCAAATACCTCATATCTAATACTTTATCCATATTGTAAGAACTATCGGTACATAAAAGAAATTGAAATCATTTGTGGCGATTAGAATCTTGATCAAAGACATTGACATTATTCGGACATTACATGCCTAACGAATGTACGTTGTTATTTTTGGGTTACTTTGACAGATAAGAAATATACTTACGGCAGTCGTTCATGTCCTGTGCCTCCCATCTGTTTACGGAGTAACTCTGAATGGATGTTCCGTCTTTTGCGACACAATAACACCTAAACAAGTACAAATCATAAATATAAAGGTATTCACAGTAGTGACCTTTAAATCCCTGAATATCTCAATGGTGTGCTATTTTCTATTGTTTAAGACCAGTCTATTGTGATATGTGGGTAAAAAGGGTAAAACAAAACCAAATATTGTGAAAACACATACATGCACAATTTAAAAACGAGCCAAAGTGCCAAAAGAAGAGTAAACATGTCAATTTTCTTAATCCACATTCAGAGTAAAGCAAAGACCTAACCTTGATCACAACTAGTAAATACGATGTAACAATGAAGCATTTGAAATGGTGTCAAACATAGGTAGTGTTATAACACATAATTACATAACCGATGAAAAAAATAGGTCAACTTTTATGGGCTTAGTTTTCATAAAATAGATAATTAATATTAAATTCAATCATTTAAAGTAATATATGACAACTACTTTTTCCGAATCATACCGAGTTATATCCGAAATATAACTAAAAATGATTAAATGCATTTTTATTTTAAGCCAAACTGTTTCAGAATTGGTTATATTTCTGCTAAAAACCTGAAATATGCAATTAAGGTAAAATAGATTAAAATTGCATGTGAAGGAAAAAAGGATAAACATGCCTTGTCGTTAACAGGAATCCTGTACTCAAGGGTTCTGCAATAAATATTTCTATTTTCTATATCCTATACATGCCTTATATCTACACAGGGTTCCGCAATAAACAAACATGTTACTTATATCATATACATGTTACATACACAATGTGAAGAAAATATGTGTGGAGACGCTGAATCGTTCATAAGGATAGGCGTGGTGTACTTCTGCATGACGACAGACTTAACCAATGTGGAACACACCATGATGCAATATACAAATCTCATATGCCATAGTATAAATTTTAAGAATGTCCTGGATACAATATACAAATCAAAGATACCAAAGTATAAATCTTCAAGATGTCCAGGATACATATACAAATCACAGATACCAAGGTATAAATCTTCAAGATGTCCAGGATACATATACAAATCAAAGATACTAAAGTATAAATCTTCAAGATGTCCAGGATACATATACAAATCACAGATACCAACGTATAAATCTTCAGGATGTCCAGGATACATATACAAATCAAAGATACCAAAGTATAAATCTTCAAGATGTCCAGGATGCAATATACAAATCAAAGATACCAAAGTATAAATCTTCAGGATGCCCAGGATACAATATACAAATCACAGATACCAAAGTATCAATCTTCAGGATATCAAGGATACATATACAAAGCTGGCGAATATTGGACAAACACGCTAATGGAAATCCATAGGTGCGACCAGGTGCCATTAAAGCGTAAGCATCCCTGTTGATCGGTCACACACGTCGTGAGTCCACAGTCAAATTCAAAATAAGTAGGTAAGGAACAATCCTGGTCACAAATTGTACAGACGACTCAACAACCGTCATTGAACAGATAACGCACCATTAAAATACAAACTGAACAGGGGTTTGCGATATCGTATGGGGATATGGACAATGTTTAGATTATTTTTAAGGCAAACTGTAATCTTTGACTTTTTCTACTTCGTTTCACCAAAGGTATTGTAATTTCGGCATTCTTCATTACTTACTGTGATCCCGAGCACTGTTTAGGTGCATAAAAGCCATCATTGTCACAGATAGGATGACGCATTCCAAGGAAAGCTTGTGTATTCGTACCAGTCATCAAGTCTGTGTAGTGTGCAAGTTCCGTGGCACATGGATTTAAATCTGTAAATTCATACATGTTTTAAAACATAATTAGTTCGTTCATCTTGAACAGCATATTAGATTTTGCAACCATGGTGACATTCAAACACAATTTTGACACAGTTTATCGTCAGTGAACAGTGTTGTTTTAAATAAATGAAAAGTGAACTATTTAATCTAACTTTGATACTGTTAAAAACGACTTATCTTAGTATTTAACAATCACGAAACGATGAAATACAAAAATAGTCAACCGAGAATAAGGTTTACCGTCGAAAAGAAAGAATAAATTCCAATAATCAATTATATGTTTTGTGTTTATATGGAAACCACAACAAACATGGGATCTTATTATTTTCCAGTCATCTTCGGACAGGTCAACGAGATGTGCCGAAAGAGTGAGTAGTGCAAGCCAAAAAGTTACCAGGACAAGTCATACCCAAGACAAAGACCTAACTCCACTGAGAGACAAACTGTATCCTATAACCTCGAACTCAAATGTAAGAGTACTAGTTATACCAAGAATTTACGTCGTGCGATTTGATCAGATATCCTAGAATCCATAGGGAACGATTTGTCTCTGACTGGACAGAAATTGACTTTGGTACTGTTTTAGCATCTTATTAAATGGTTCTGTCATAGCATTAAAACAATTAATGAATGTCTAGTAGATTGTATTTACTTAAACACATCATATTCAGTTCTGATTTGAACAAACGCCTACAAATGTCTATGAAGTTTCTTATGTGAGGTCGCTATTAGCGTTACGCAACAGTACTTCTAGAGAGGGGGGTGCTTCTGAAAATCTTCTATTACTCGCAATCAAAGCAACCAATACAATTTTATGGTACAATAGATTTTATATACGCATCATGTAAAATAATTGATGAGAAAAAATATACACCCCAACAGGCGAAAACGGGGTTAACTCTGAATTAGCAAATATCAAGTTAAAAAAAATCATAACATATAACTGCAGTTGATACATACATACATACATACATACATACATACATACATACATACATACATACATACATACATACATACATACATACATACATACATGCATGCATACAAACACGTAAATATTAACACACATGTATATACCCCCTCCCCCAACACATTTCTCTCTGCTTTCAATTCAATTCATTTATCCGTATACATGTTATTCAGAAATGTTCGTCAGCATAAGCAAAAGCAAAAGTGTAAAGGTCATACTATAAGAAACATTGACTTTATACAGTCAAGCAGTACACGTAAGAGAGCGCTTGAGCCATTAAGCTTTGTTTTGATATACTCACCTCGCTTTTTGCTTAGAAGTACTAGAAAAATAATACATATATTCCTAAGAAAACGTCTTGATGGAGTTAATGCAATATACATATCTGCTATGTCTTTCTTTGTAACAAAAGTATGTGCATCTTTAAATCATTAATACATCACTGTGACGAATCTTAAACAACATTAATATGATGTATATGCGTATATAGTAAAACTCGCGACACGTGTTAAACAGCTAGCTTATTTTGATATTATGCATTTTCTTTATATATATATATATATATATATATCGAACCCGGATATATTGAAATTGATGATGTTTGAATAATGCTTTCAGATAAACAGGTTTCAGGGTTTTCAAAATATCCGGGATATAATGATAATGAATACATTTGGCGGGGTATTGAACATCATTTGAAATACAGTACAGTATTTTTCTAAATTATGTGATGATATATCAATATAGATAATACTTTAAGATTACAACTCACGTTGACTGTGTTTGACACAAGTCATGGTTGTCAGGTCACATGTTGATCCATCAGCACAGTTGGAGGAGGATCCTACACCAAGTAGGACGGTGCTGAAGCAAGATTGTCCATCAGCTGAAGAGAATAGTTAAGTACGTACATACATACATATTCACTCATTATACACATAATACGAGTACATTATATCACTTCCGGTTGACCAGATGGTCAATATGCTTCTGGGCATTTTAAAAGTCTCCAATGATCATAATGATATTCATTTACAATTAAAGATTTTCTTTTTAATTTGTCTAGTTTCGTCGTTTTGTTTATTTTCAGCAATGTATGGGTCAATGAAGGCTTAAATTTGGTGTCTTATAAGACTGGTTTTGAATGGTAACAGAAAAAAACCATAATTATTAATTTCCCTTTCTGTTCATGTCAATACATTAGTACTACTAGTAATGATATTCAAATACTTTGGAACGCTTTGAGTATGATATTTTAAACGTACTAAAGCAGTGGTAAAGCTGAGAGCCGAGATAATAGAATGTATATCTAGATATGAAATTAGGGTCATTGACATCAAGGTCGACACATGGCAAATGTAATCTCATGAACATATACATGAGCAGGGAAATTCTATATTTAACCCATGAACCCCTATTGACAGTAATAGACTGATGTTAATAATATAAAGGTATATTCCAAATAGATATTTAGGGCTGAAAGGATTCAAATTAACACGATGTAAACGTTATCAAAAAAAAAAAATATTGTGATTTGATGTCATTCTGGGAATCTGTATTATTTTGCCATTGGTGCAATGCCGTTGTTACAGTTAATAGGACAATTGTTGAACTAGCTATTTATTGCATAAATTACATCATAATATGAAATACTATAATGAAACATTAAATAACTAAAATGATGGTATATTATACAAATAACTAGATAATCTATGTAGATCCATATAAAGTTTCTCTAAAACAATTTTCTAAAATTCATAATTTGATATTTTTGATAACTATTGTTACATGGATTTTATTAATTCTATTACAATTGAGAAGACAAACATTGCATATCAAAACAGATATCAATATTGCTTTGCACTTATAATAAACAATCAGTTAGAAAGAGTAGATATATTATGAATATGCATATCCAGCAAATTAATTATCCACTCATGATTTTGATAAATTGAAAATAAAATGTTCTCCTTTACGACAACAAACAGATTAAATCAACCAAATCCAATATTTCTGATGTTTGTATGAGTAGGTGTCTACTGTGGGAGGAAACCAGAGTGCCCGGATAAATATCACGTGTCCAACCTGCTGTTTGCACACACCCTCTCGTATAGTATCCTGTAGCCTTGGTGAGACCCACACACCGTGTATTCTTGTACTGTCTGTTCACTCTCCGTGAGTCGATATGTTTAAAGTTTACATCTGCATTACTTACGAATAACACTTTGACAGGTATCACAGCAGCCACAATATCCACCATTCTTCACCACAGGACCATTACATTGTGTGGCATCGATGGCGGCACACCTCACGGCGGCACAGGCGTCCGGGGGACACACAAAAGCCTGCGATAAAGCGATGCAGGCACAAATTACTGCGACTTTAAAGTTCATCTTAACACTATTTCCTTAAATTTTAACAGTCTTTTAAGTTAACACAATATTGAATGATTTGGAACACACAGATTAGACCAGATATATATAGATATCTTGCATTATCGTGGGAATTGTGGCAGACGTCCATGATGTCATGGGGATTTCTTTTTATCGATAGCGTAATTGTTTACGGACAATTTATGTGTAATCCCTATTTGGATAGGCTCTTTGTGTTGAAATAGCCTTCATTTACTGAATCAACTTCTTGGAAATTCAAGGAATGGCACTTTCATTTCGATATGAACAGAATGAGTTTTTATTAGATTTCGCAATTTACCTCTTCAAGTTTTGAGTGCAAGTTTGCACATACTACTGCTTATGTTATAATGCATATTAGCCGCCAATACTGTGCAAATCTAAATCGCAAACACATAGGGGAAAGATGCAATATGTTTAGTTTCATTTGAAGATATACTACTTCATCTGCATTCTAAATTTATCAAGTGCAATGGAGTATTTTAAATATTTGGCATTTATAAATGCACTTATTTAAATTTTGTTTTAAATTACTTTCTAACATAATTGTGATAGTATTTGCCTATTATATATACCTATACTTGTATACAATAAATGTCATCTGCATGCGACTCTAAGGTAAAATTATGATCGTAAATTACAAGCGATATGATAATGAAAACAACAACTAAACAGCACACACTAATACAACATGACGGTTAGAAGTCAAGATACAATAATTTTACACAAATAGATACTACCCAGAATCTGTCCCTGTGTATTGTTTGTTTGTTTGTTTATTGTTGTTTAACGTCCCACTTAAGAATATTTCACTCATATGGAGACATCACCAAATGCCGGTGAAGGGCTTCAAATTTTGGCCTATGCTCGGCACTTACGGCCATTGAGCAGTGAGGGTTCTTTAACGTGCCGACACCTACTGTGACACGGGACCTCCAGTTTTTACTGTCTCATCCGAAAGACAGGAAACCAACCTGTCACCGGCGAGACTCGAACTCACGACCTCACGATCCAGAGTCGAGCGCGCTACCGACTGAGCCAGGCCGGCTCCCCTGTGTATTGGTACTTAAACATGTTTATTAAAATTACATATGCTATTTTTTATGTATTTTGGTTATTTTTACTATATTAGTAGACACTACTAGTAGACAATATACAAATCGTTGATCAAACATGGACCTCTCGAAAGTCTGAGGTGGGATCAGGTGCCAAGCAAGAGTAAACATCCCCACATTAACATTCAAATGAAATAAGTGAGAATGATAAATAAATCCTCCTTTAGAAATTACTAATTGATCTTAATCGCGCAGGTACTTTAAGATTTCATTTATAAAAAGATAGCAATTGCAAACAAAATCATCATGCCGACCATAAAAATAGCGAAACATTGACATTAAACGTGAGTTTTGTCATCCCTGTAACGACAACTTATCAGTTAGTTATTTCCTTCTGTATATAAAATATTAGAGAACATGCTCTGGCATATCGGACCATCTGTGATATATAAACACCATATGCAGGTGACAGCAGGTTATTCCTTCTTAAATGTAAAATGTTGAAGATGGGGAAGCCGAAATCGCCGCGTTTATCGCATAACTTGGTTGCAATTGTATTGTCTGTGTCTATAGAAAGAAAACTCAGAGTAGGAAGCGTGACCGACATTGTCGCGTTTGTGGTATAGCCTGGTTGTTAATTTCCGACCTGTATTTATAGTAAGAAAAATGTCCAAGTAGAAAGCATATGTGTTGCTTCTGTGATGTCTATAATTTCCATTTCAAAGGTATTATATCGTATTCATATAGGCATAGCAGTTATTTATTGTAAACATGTCGATATATTAAATTGTAAAACAAAAGACGGCCGCTTGCTTCTTCTTCTTTTGATTCAGAAGTTTCTAAATGGAGTCTGCTTTAAATGAATAGAGAAGCAGGTCGGTCAATAAAGGAACACAATTTGTTTTCATGGGAATACCAGCGGTTTGTTGAAAGATCTGATGCCCGTTTTACGAACGCTCCTTATCTTAGACTTGGCCTTAGCACCACACGTACGACTTAGGAGCCTTCCTGGCTCAGTTGGTAGCGCGCTCGAATCTTAAAAGTGAGATCGTGAGTTGGAGTCCAGCCGGCGGCAGATTTGTTTCGTGTCCTTCGAATGAGACAGTAAAAATCGAGGTCCCGTGGCGCAGTTGGTGTTGGCACGTTAAAACCCGTTAAAAATGGCCGTAAGTGCCGAGCATAGGCCAAAATTTGAAGCCCTTCACCGGCATTTGGTGACGTCTCCATATGAGTGAAATATTCTTGAGTTTAAACAACAATAAACAAACATACAAACACAGATTTAGGACCAGTGACTTACGACCAAATCAAGCCAGCTCTTTATGACTATCCAGATGTTGTGCATAGACCTGACTTGTTTTTGTATGTGTTGAATGTAGCAGTTACAAATAATCATATACTCTCAAGATCCTATTTGAAAATATGAAAAAAAACTTAGGACATATGACTTCTTGATAACATGGGCCCTTGGTCTCCAAACATTAAAATACTAGTATACTGTTCTTCTATTTCTCTCTTTTATTTTTAGAAATTCCAGTATCTTTTTCCATCAACTTCGGTGCTTATGTGCGTTTTTGTGTATTTGTTTAGTCGGAGAGGTGTTAGACGAAATAATTTCATGATAACCAAAGACAAGGTATTAAAAATTTACAGGAGCCATGTTTTGTGATAACACAAAGCTGAACCTCTGTTTTATGGATGTTTGTGATATTTTGGTGCTCAATATAAATATAACAGTTCAAAATTAGTATTGGTAGTACGTGCAGTAAAAAGGGCGTTATACTGATGAAAGGTTTTATCTGCCGGACCAATACAAATTTACCATGTATTCTATCTAGTTCGGATATCACGTCTAGGTCACTGAATACAGAAGGGTAACGCGTTTTCATAATTCCGTTAGGTTTTGTAATTCGATATCTTATTTACCATTTTATTTCTCATATTCACGCTGAGGACAACTGCACTCGTGCGAATGTAGATTAACACTGTATTTATTTACGTTTGTGTTACGTGCAGGTTTCCACTCACACATATTATAGACTTTAAACTTTAGCTATTTGGGCTATATATGACTAAATTATGACCTTATGTACATATTTTCCAAAAACCAAGGTCGAGTCGTATTAGGTTACACTTTATTTATTTTATAACGATTGACAAACAAGTTATGTCAACTTATATTTATATCTCTCGTTGGGCCAGGTGTCGGCGTGCGGGGATCCTTGACTTGGGAGGAAACCGGACCTGGAGATCTACAACTTCAGGTAATGAAATCAGACAAGCAGCACGTTTTGCGGCAAAAAAAAATGGAAATAGAGATATACCTTTTTAAAAGATTAAAAACGTCTTGTAAAATCCCAATACCTGACCAAAGAAAGTCACATATAAGATGTATAAGTTGTATAATGAACGTTATTCAAAATACAAGTAAATTAGTATAAGTATATTAGATAAGATAAATGACGTTGGATATACACTGGATTACATGTATCGGACTGAATGTTCACTGTCCCAATTGTCAATGTAAACAAACATCGTATGGCCAAAACAAGCCAACAGAACAATAAGTGTTGAGCTCCTAAATATGTATCGTTCATATAACACGTTGTTTTCGAAAGCCAAATGATAAAAAATGTCCCGATATACTCTAGGGCGACGGAGATCCTTGACTAAAGTGTCTATTTATCCTTAGTCGAACCGGGACAGCAGCCATTTTCACTGTTAAGAATTATTTAAGTCAACGGCAGACTACTTAAGTAATTTATCATTTGGGATAGAATTTTTTCTGATAATTTCTTTATGGTCCAAACTTTAACCAGGTTGAAAGTCCTCAAAATCTTAGTAGAATACTGGAGTTGAGTAAAAGATTTGTTTATATTGTTATTTGTTTTATGGTCCTGGACTCTGGTAGTGCAGGATTGATCAGAGTGAGTCATATCTTTCCTCACCTAAATTTCACATGTTGTGGATAGACCATGGTGGCTCAGTCTTTAGGGTCATTCACTGATCAAACGAGGAGTTTCGGTACAGGCAATCACGGATATTAGGTTGAGATGTAAAATCGATGTTTCATATCATAGTTGGCGCTTTACGAGAAATATACTACATTGAAATAAAACTATAGTACTAGTCAAAATTTGATACACTTCCCCAAAAGATGGAAGCGTCTCATTATGTTGGGAGAAAAACTAAATGCGAAACGTAAAACAGGTAAATTTTAGAAAAAAAAAAAAATTATCAACACTAATTGATAAATGTTTGCACCATATATTTTTCATTTTATACGCGATATATGCTAATCATTGCTGTTTTGATTATGTCGGTCGCACAAAAAGATTCCACACAATTGCATATAATTCAACGCACCGAGGACTGCAATGTTATCAGCAACAGCGATTAGTTCGTGTCATGAAGCGATACAATGTGTCATTTAGAGAACAATGCATAGAACTTGTATGGAATCATTAGGAATTCTTTGACAATATATGGTTTTAACTAATAGCATTAATACAGAGTGCAGTTCAAAAGATTCTATAATAACAACTGCTTGTTTTGGAAGAGAACAAAAGTACATGTACACTATATACAATCTGCTAAACACAGTCCCATGTATCTATGTGAAATTACGAGAAATAAGATATCACAGCGAAATTCGTAAAAATGCACTAAGTTGAATCTAGGATTTTTTTCTAGAAAGTCATGGTTGGATATCTAAAACATCATCTAAAACTATTTCAGATCTTTCTTTGATCTATGAATTGTTTGAAGAGTAAAACGATTAATTTATATCTTTCTACCTTCAATGAATACTTACACTTAAAAATGACTATTAATGACTATAGAATAGAACCACGAGTACGTTATTTGCTTTACCTCAGTAACAGATTGTTACTGTCAATTCTTGTATCAAATTGTAGTTTAGTTTGGATTTCCGAAACATCTGTACATTTCAATACTTTACCTTTTGGGTCATGTAACTAATTATGACAAAGTCAGTCACAAATGATATTTGTAAATTGACCAGACAGCTAAAGTCGGACGCAACGAATAAAAGAATGTCCAAACTTCAAAGGAACAAAAAAGTAAATGTGTCATGTGCCTTTTGATTATGCAATTAACACATACAAAAGTATTGGATGTAAAAAAAAAATAAAAGGTGGGTGTGTTTAGGCTTCTGTCATAAAATTATACCTAATTGTGATGCAATATACATCATGAAAAGCATACTGATGATTCAAATTAATTATAAAATTGATTCGTCGAGCGGAGATAAGCGCCAAAAAATTTGGGAAAAAAAAGTAAAATTAAATAAAATTATTCGGCTAGCGGAGCTAGGCGCGAAATTTTGGGGAAAATTGGTTTTTAATTCGGTAACAAATTTTTGGAAATTTTTTATTAATTTGGTGACATAAAATTATGCCTATTTGTGATGCAATGCATATCTCATCAAAAGCAGACTGAGGATTCAAAGTTGGAGTAGAGGTATTATTAATATTTATTCGGCGAGCGTAGCGATGATAAAAATTTTGGGGGATATTTGTATTTAATTTTCCGATATTTTATAGAAAATTAAGGATTTAACAAGTATTTTATAAACTTTAGGGACACAGTCTACCTGGTTACTTCACATAATTTTAGTTGTTGAATTAATTGTCAGGCAATATTCATTAGGGTCGTGTTTTATGCATCTAATAAAAACAATATTTTTTTTCTCATTTGGGAGCCTGAGAACATGGTTACAAAGTACCCAGGAAGAGGTCAAAAGTCATCCGGAAGTAAACTGGGAAACTTTCTCACAAAAATAAGCTTAGGTTCCAGCGGACTCGAACTTGCGCTGACAGGATATGAGAGACTTCAGGATTTAAAGCACAATGCTCTGACCAATCAGCCCCTACATGCTGAGAAAACCGTCAAACGAAAATATATTTACCGATATGTAGGGCAAACACAACACATAATACAAAGTCAGTAGGTCAAGTCCATAAAATCCAAGATATACAAACAAAGCCTGGTTGGATCCAGGATTTCGCGTTAGAGGAAAAAAAGATTATATAATTGTTTCGGCCGAGCGTAGCGAGGTGCGAACATTTTGTTAGGCCTAATTTAAAAGCTCTGGGAAGAGTTTTTCTGGATTCCAGGCGTGATGTTAATATAAAATAAAATTTGCATGTGAAAAAAGTTGTGGTGGGGTTGGGGGTTGTGGGGTAGGGCGGCCCCCTGGCCCCCGGTCGTGTGAACACCTTGCTGTGGTCTAGTGGTAAAGCGTGCGACGTGCAAGCGGAATGTTCCAGGTTCGATTCCTAGGTGATGCCAAAGACTATTTAAAAATGTAGTGACTGTTCACATGACAAACGTTCTGTATAGGAAGTGAAAGTCACGAGTCTTTCGAATGAGACATAAAGCCGAGAACCCGTGTCACGGCAGACTTGGTGTGTAAAAGAACCATCACTGCATTAGGTCAGTTCATAGCACAGGTAAAAATTTGTGGCACTATACCTAAAGCCGGTACCATCTCCATATGATGGGATGTAAAAAAACCAAACAAACAAAAAAACAACAAAAAAAACAACAAAGGAGCCGGCAGATGGCGCTTACTCTGATCATGTATAATCGTTAACATTAATGTTAATGCCATGGTCAGTCCAACTCTGTGAATACCTCTTAGTTGTTAAAAGTGTGTATTAATGGCGTAACTGAATCGAGATATATGTTTAAACTTCACTTTCGGCATCATCAAGTTTAAAGGAATATAACTAATATTGTTTTAAGAGAGAGAGAGAGAGAGAGAGAGAGAGAGAGAGAGAGAGAGAGAGAGAGAGAGAGAGAGAGAGAGAGAGAGAGAGAGAGAGAGAGAGAGAGAGAGAGAGAGAGAGAGAGAGAGAGAGAGAGAGAGAGATTACTTTTACAGATTTAATAATTTTAGGTCTTTCGAAGGGCCATTAGCTGTTGTATTACTATATAAATTGTAAAGATAAGGTCAGGTCTGGTGTGGTATTCATATACGAATAGTAAAGTTGAGATTGTCAATTACAAGTGAAAAAATGCCAAACTTGGATTTCTCAAGCAATTTTCACAATATATATATATATTGGAATCTACGATTTTTTATGTCTATGTATATCTCCTTTTTGTTATTGTATATCAATCTCAACAACAAAAAATGGAAAACATTTTTTGAATAAAAAACACAGCTAATACCCGTTTAAATCTTTTGAAGTGGTAACTGATGTTTTGATGTATGCAATGCCTTATATTATTTTTGAGACAAAATATTCTATGATCATTAAGTATCAGACCATTCAAGTGATTTCCTTAATATTGTCCAATTATTAGAGCAAGTAATATTGGATCGAATCTAAAGAAAGGGAGATAATCCATGTATAATAACCTGTCATTCCGACATATTGCTGCATATTAAATACTTAAAGTTTGCATTCACAAAAACTGCCATAATTGAAAACTTCTGTCTTGTTTTCTCTTAAACACGGACTATGTGCGTGTGTGTGTGTGTGTGTGAGTGTGTGTGTGTTTATTGAATGGGTAAACATTTTGGATTAAAACACATACAATGTGATTTATATCTGGTGTCAAAACCCTTACTTTTATTTCTGTATAGCGTGGGTACTTTTATTACAATACAAATAATGGTAAACATTTGGCACCTTGATAATCACTACTATATTTGATGGGATCGTGATTACACGGAATGATCAGCGAATGATGACCTCTGTGATATTTGTGACCTCAAGATTCGGTAGATGTCCTCTGATATTTAAAATGTTTGGACGTACATTGGCACACATAATATACATATATATATACATATATATATATATATATATATATATATATATATATATATACTATATATATATATATATATAATATATATATATATATATATATGTGCACTTTTGTACTTTTGTCATTTCCGCCAGTGTCTGCCTATTTGTGTTTGCTTGCCAATCTGTCTATTTGTATCCGCCAATCTGTTTGTACGTAAATCTGTAAAGACTCTCTAATAATCTACTTACATATGGTTACGTTGTTGAATGCTTGAAATCATCGTCAAAGAAGTTTTATGGTCGATACTGGGATCTTGTTAAGCATTATGATGTCTCCTCAGGGATATTAGATAGTATACTGGAGCGCGACCACAGACAGTGACTCCCTTTTCACCAATCATAAAAAGAAGTAACTGATGACAATTTCACCGAACCTGACCTTACACTGAACATAACATTCTGGTTGTCATTATAAATAAAATGTTCATATTTAGACAAAAGAATCTATAACAACAAGAAACATAAGTTATCTACTTTCTGTTCGAATGAAGTGAAATGTCCATGTTGAAATGAAAAAGAGGCTAAAATCTTGCTTTTACGACTTCAGAATGACATCAGACAGTTTGCAGCATGATTACGTAGAGCAACGGCGAATATGGCAGATACACAGTGCCGAGACATTTTCGGACGTTCTTGTACGGAATCACGGATTAAAAGCCATGCAAATAGCCCTTTTTCGAGTTGTCCTTTTACGTTTCTATTTTGTCATACTATGTCGCGGTTCTGCGTGTCCGGTGGTGGCAACTGGGCTTCCGGTTTACATTAACAACCACCGAGATGACAAATGTACGCGACAGGTAAACTACTATTGCATACAATATGTCAGCGATATTTACTGCTATCACTGATGCTCATGGCGAATTAAATTAATCTATATATAAAATTATGTGTAGTGTACAACTTATATGCAGCCTTGATAGTTTTTGCGAGGTCCGTGTTGTAAAATCTGGACTAGGGCGTGTATAAGATGTGTTACTGTTATATGTGTCCCTGATCTGGATGATCGGTGTCTTATAGCCACATGTAATTTGAGGAGTAGACAGAATGTAATAGATAGATGAAAAATTCATGAACTTAGTTTATGGTAATTTCAATTTTTAAGACAGGAACCGATTTAACGAGCGCATGTGAATCCTATTTAAAATCTCCAAAAATGGTGCTCAATAATCAATATTCTGTTTATATTAAATACATACATCTCGTTCATCTGTCTTAAACTTGTCTATACCTTTCCTTATGGTCTAAAGCAATGTTGACACTGAAGCCACAGTTTTAAGTATCAAGTGCCAGCACCCTGTTAAATTTACTATTAGTGGCAATGAAGCACATCTCCCACGATAGGACGACACATGCATAAAGCTGAGCATGCCTGCCCCTCCTCCCATAGGTAATGTAGACTTTTTCTTGAAAATCAAATCAGTAGTAATGAAATCGGAGCCTGACACCATTAAACATTCAAAACTTAAATGTAAAAAGAAATACTCATCTTTGGCTTATCCTGAAATCTGATTGGCCAAGTCGAGAATATTCTTAGACTTCAACAAATACAATCCTCAAGTTTTATGGTGCCAGGAACAGATCTCGGCTTGACTGTGTTCTTGATGTAGTTCAGATACATTACTAAAACCAGTCAGAGTGACAGTCCTTACTCTGTATAGGCTATTCTAGAGTCTTCTGGTGAAATTTTGTCTGGATGTTTCACATTTGTGATGTAAGCGTTTCAAAATCTTACGCTGTTCAGCCCGTTGGTGTTTCTATAGTTTGGGATGGGCAGCACAATGTACACAAAAATACCTATATACTTTTTGTCATCTCTTTTAAAATTCTTACTGTAAATTCATGAATGTAGGTGCTTCTGACTTTGAGTTTGCCATTTTATCGACTTTTCTGGTTTTCTTCAGGAACCAAATTACATTCTAAGTTCAATACATATATAATTACCATTTTCAAAATTATGTCTACAGTTAATTTCAGTAGAAATATTTGGTTCTGTTGACTCAACAACAGTATGCATAAGATCCATGGACAGAGTTATCTTTATCAATGTATTTAGTCTTTTTATTTTTCTGAGTCGCAGCAGGCTGTATAATATATATGCGAGAAAAATGCACTTTATATCACGACTGAAAGAAATTCATTTCTACTTAAATGTATTTTGGGGGTATTTTTAGTTATTGTGACACCTGCTATTTTCTTAACTTTCTGTTAGTTTTCATTTTATGTTCATGTGGCAGTTGTTTTAAGTTCTTGGGGATAATCGTTAATGGTTTAAATGCCATTTCTGTACTTTTTTAGTGGCTATAGATTTGTCACCTCATTCAGGCTGAGAGGGGGTTCAGTGTCAGCTCTCACTGTCGCTTGAGATCAACAGTTTTTTTTATAGGAACATGCTTAATGTGATGAAAACAGTCAGGTCAGCCATAAATATAATTCAGGAATCTTGCATTTGCTGTTATGGATCTGTTTATTTTCCCTCCCCACAAGTTTGGAAAATGTGAATGAATCTGTTTGGGTGAAGAATATCAGAAATTTAAAAGTGTTGTCACTGTGAGTATTGTTGGTGGCAACCTGGCCTACCTATGTTTTTAGCTGCTTTATGCAAATGTACGCAATACCGCATGTAAAATATTTCTGGCAGAAATTGTTTCACCTCAGACATGTGATTTACCCATACAGAGAAACTTTGAGTGACTTTTGTGACAGTAATTCCTAATATATCAGTAAGAAAAGATGTGGATAATGTCGATTATAATTTGAAATTCATAAAATCTGCAAAGATTTATTGATGGTCCAGTCTTTCTCATCTTTTGTCTGTTTGATGCTTTGGCTGATGGTTAAAAACTCAAACATTTAAGCATGGTATTGCCATGTTCAGTATAACTGTGATAAAGAGACGACCACGTTAATATTCTCAGAGTCAAGGACAAAATTGAATTTATATATCAATCAGGTTTTGTTTGTTTGTTGTTCTTTAACGTCCCACTCAAGAATCTTCAGAACCGGTGAATTTTCAAATTTTCGTATATATCAATCAGATGTAGGAACATTTCTTATATATTTTCAGTTTATATCCTACCCAAATAAACAATCAGACACAAGCAATTTTAAAAATGAAATTTTAAACATGCAGTTTTTCAAACAATTTCCATTAAATTATCTATAGGAGCCAAGGAAATTAATTATTTAAGCTTGTATGATACCACTTTCTCTTTAAAATACATTTACATTTTGAATTGGAGCTTAACTGATGGAGTCTAATTGACAGAATCGATCGTCTTGAGCATATTATTTTACTGTATATAACATCTATATTTTGGTGTATAAAAGTGGGGTCTATGTCCTCTACCTCTCCTTGAATCCGCCACTGTGAATGCAACTTCTATATGATTTCAATAAAAGGATTCCCCGTGATCTATACTATTACTATACTATCATATTTGATTATCACAATCCGTAACAAAATCATAATTGCGAAACATAATACTACCCTTCAAAACGAGGTCCGAAGACATGTTGGAAGCCTGTGCATTTTCCATCCATCTGTATGTCTAGCTATCTGTTTAGGTGCCGTCTTTCCGATCTATCTATCTAATTCGGGGTGATAGCGTTATTGAAATTTATTTTTTTTCTATTTGGATTTGATTATTGCTGATTAATTATGTATCCATAATGAATATGAAAGTAAAAATGAAAAGACGCTCTGCAATTTTCGTTCATGCAAGATCAGTCACATAACGATGTGTGGAGAATGGGAATGTAGGCAAAGTCGGCTCTTCAAACATTATGACGTCAACCTCTGCATAACAATTTTGCCCTACAATTTGAGGCACCAAGGTAGAAATGAGTGAACATAAATTATTGGAAAAATATGAACATAACAATTTGTTCCCTTCATTTTTTGCAAAACATGATGTGCCAATGCAGTTTGTCATAAAAGGAACTGTGCAGCAGGTACACCATTCTGGTAAAATTTCAGACTATTAGAGGTCACAGCGGCCATGTTTTGGATCCGGACCTCGAGCAAAATTCTAGTATAACACCTTAAGTTTCATTGAAATCCATACAGCAATTGCAGGGAGAAGTTGGTAATGGATCAACCAATCAGAGGCCAGAGTGGCAGAATTGAATTTTTGAGATGACCTTAGAATTTGAAGCACGGGGACCCCCTTTTTTATTTCTCCATGTAGTTATATCTCAGCATGGCGTTCACATATATAAAGAACGTTCAAAAAGCTAGACAGAAATATGAAAAAAAAAAAAAAAATGAAAAAGTGTATTTTCATTAAAAACCCTTTACGTTCCACTATAATTGGATCATTACCTTTGAGACGACCCCCACAATAAACTGGCCGGGCTTAGGCAAATTATCCTCTCTTACAATAATGTTCATAGTACAAACAATTTATGACACAAAGATCAAAATCGCCAGGGCAGAAGCTCTTCTTTTTTAAATTGTACTTGCCTCCTAACTTTTACTATCTGTATTATTGTGTCTCCCAGTCTGTATGTGACTACCTAGCTGTTTAACTGTCTGTCTAGTTATGACTGTGTGATAAAGTAAACACATAAATACCAAAGTGTAAACAGACGCAACATTTTCATTATGACTGTGATTATTTCTATGATGACAACAGGGACGATGCTAATATTTTATGCACGTACTTTCCTTGTCTGTGGAATAATGCATTGCATATAATAATGTCTACCAATCCCAGGCTGTCACTTCAATTTTCTGCAATACATTCTTAGGTTACATTATCATTGTGTGAATGAAGCCTTTCTGTTGACAATATGACAATGAAAAATATAAAGTATATCAAAGATATGTCAATAATATCTTACATAATAGGATAACTAGCTAGATTTTAAATTAGGCAGAGTAAACTGATTTGAAAAACATTATGTGTCAAAGTTATATGGTATAAAAAGGTCTGTTATTGTTAACATCTTAATGACGGAAATATATTTTAACAAAATGACCTTTGTATTAGCCCCATTACAATGGTACCAAAGGTACAGGAAAGTCAGAACTTTAAGATATTAAAGTATCGGAACTATAGTTCTGTGGACGTATTCAGTACATACATATGCAATGCTATGTACTGATAATAAACATCTTTATATCACTTTACATTTTGGAGGCAAAATGTCATATTTTCAAATCTCTATTCATCCTGAAATTTCAGATACAAGGCTCCGTTTTCTAACGTCAACAATATTTTCAATATCGTATATACCTATAATTTTGAGGAATTTGTGTATGTAATATATGCTATGGAGTTTGAAGGAATAAATCATATAACAAAATTTATTACAGCATTTTCAGATTTTTGAAAATAATGACCAAGTTTGAGTACTGTATAGTTGTTTATTTCACGGGGAGAAAATTTCGTGTTTTTTCTGAAAGGAACTTACTCAAGGGTATTAAATTACGCTCAAGACCGTTTCCAATACTAAAGTGTGATATAAATTTAAGTAAAGCTGATAACATGTCGTGATTCGTGTATATGATGTCTGATTATATTTGATTGCTAAAAATGTGTAATTATTTTCGTTATTGTCTTTTTGATACTTCACCATGCTATGTTGTAAGTCAGATCCAGATTTTGATAGGGATGTTGTCTTCTGATCCCAATTGGTGCAGATTATTCAATATTCAATATAGAATAATTATCTCATTATCGTATACACTTATATTTATATACGTGGTAAAGGTTATGGGCGGTTAATAATCGTATACACTTATACTTATATACGCCGTAAAGGTTATAGACGGTTAAATATCGTAATGCGATTCTTGATATTCCCATGACTTCAACTTATTGCTCGTGACCTATATGAACTTATCATATGGTGGACATGTCTGGCATATTGGATCAAAACACATACAATATTCCTAATTAGTTTATCATACTGTTAGTTCGGGCATGATTTTACTCTGGTAACCCTGCTAAAGTTTCCAAAATTTAACTTTCCAAAATATGTACACGTTTGACGGTCGACGATCTGGATTGGTGTCTTAACTACTGTAAAGAGGAATTTACGTATGTGTGTGAACCTTCTCGAAAGCAAGAGGTGGGATCAGATGCCATGGAGGAGTAAGCATTCCCTGTCGAACGGTCACACTCGCCGTGAGTCCAGTCAAATTAAAATGAAATTCGTGAGGAACCTAGTTTATCTATTGGCATTACGTTAATAATCTTCTATGGTGTATTTTCTTAAGTTTATATTTGTGATTGCTGAATGAAGTAAATATAGTTATATTGAACACCTGACACAACATGACATTACCGATATTTGATGACATAAAGTTATTAGAAGTTGACAAACTTGATATGGCTAAAATAACCCTTTCCCCAATCTTGATCATAAGGGTGAGCAATCATTAAAGAAAAAAATGTATCAGTCAGTCAGTGGTATAAAAATGGCCAGCACACTAGTAGCACCAAATGGGAGTAACTATAACCACTGAAGATTATAGTCCGTATATAACACACTGCTATGACGCGTATCAGTGAAGAAATAGAATGGATTTCACCAATGTCCAATACTAATACGCTCCTTTCAATAAAACTAGCACTTGAAATATTTTCGTCCCATATTCCTTTCGTTTAGATGCCAGGACTCCATATTCCACGTCATTACTTAATTACACTCTTTATTCGTATTTCAATACAGCTAACTATGCCACCCGGATCATCTATCTGCCTCATTAGCACAAAATATAGAGAGCTGCGGGGGGTGAAGCGAAATGACAAACAATAACAGACACATATGCACGTGACATTAATGACTATCGTAGGAATACCGTTATCATGTATTTACTGATATTGATATTTATTTTCTGTGCAGTACTTCACTTCATTAAGTAACGTTGTAATTTTAGTATTGTCCGATTTACATTACTTGGTGGGGCGGAGTAACCTATAGATTATCATACGGTCTATCCAATTTATTTTTGGGTTATGACAAGCGTAGACAAATAGGGGGACAATTGGGACTGTAATTATACTGTTGTTGTGTTACCTTTCATATATATGAATTCCTCCAGTTCAAGAAAGGGTTAACGTGACTCAACCCCGGCAAGTTATATGGATTTTGATATATCCCTGTCATTATCACTGAGTTTCCCTTTCTGTGCATTAACTTTCAAACACCTTATGTAAACTAAATGCCATTCTTCTATGGCAAATAATTTCAAATTAAAAAAATACATTTCATATGAACTACATATTTTGAGCGCATATATATATATCACCGAAAAACTTCGATATTTCAAGAGTTCGAGATTTCGAGAGTTCCTGAAATCGACCGTTCTTAATATTACAGAAAATAAGGTGGAGTTGTGTTTTCGTAATTCGCATGAATTTTGAATTTTGTCATAAACAAATAAATACATAGTTTTCAAATATAAAAACGTGTAAATACGTTATATGTATAATGTATTTGACTGGGATATAAACGGTCGGCGACATATAGAAGTCCTATAAAGTTGCATTAGCCTAGAGTACCGCTTGATCTAAAAGTTAAAAGGGCCTACCGCTTGGCTGTGACACTTATACTCGAAATCATACTCTATGACGCGTGTTTCTGTTTTGGTTGATCTTAATTAATTAATAACCCAGTCAGTAATAACTTGATTAGATCAAGACCTTCGTGCAACCCGGTTCTTCCCTGGTACAATAAGAGATGAGTTTTCAGAATTAATCATTCTAAATTATCCGAGTCGGAGGGACTATACCCCTGCAGGCAATACTATAGGATGACAGTCAATGAGGGAAATGTTCATACTGTATTTACTACATTACGGGTCAGAGTACAGCATGAAACCTAAAACACATTTAACCATGTTCAGTAACGTCATATTACCCGAATACTGGTCTAATTGCATTCAACTTTGTGAGAATGTTTGCTGGCAAAAGGAACATCAAATACAAAAGGGGAAATATCGTTGCCTCGGTCACTATTTGTTTTCAGGTGAATATTACACCATATTTTATTCATTATTGTGTCATTCGTACATGGCCGAATTGGCAATATTGGTTTCCAAGTCATTATTGCACCATATTCATCCACTCAAAAGTCCATCAGTTTTATATTTAAACGTGAGTAGTAAATGTAACATGGTTATTAAACGATATGCGACTCACGTTTATCAACAATCATTTCATTCATATATATATATATATATATATATATATATATATATATATATATATATATATATATAGATATAGATATATATACAGAAATATATATATATATATATATATATATATATATATATATATATATATATATACAGAAATATATATATATGTATATATATATATATATATATATATATATATATATATATATATATATATATATATATATATATATATATATATATGAATGAGAAGATGTTTACATGTGTTGGGTGTATTATTCTCACGCAATAATTTGTCAATTTTTTAGTTACGGTGGTAAAACGATTTTTCTTTGCACTGAACTTGGATTAGTGAGAGAGATTGATTGCATGTCGTGTAAAAGGTAATATCCATATTCTATTTTCAGAAATGATATTCACTGTTTTTCCATAAAATATGTAGATATGTTTTGAGAGTCAAAATACTGGTTTATTCAATCAGAAATCGTTTATTTCTAATTTATACAACAGATGTAATTTAAAAAATTGATTGTTAAATACTAGTGCCCGTTGCCAACTAAAGTGACACAATGTTAGAATAAAATACATAAACCTTATACCTGGTATTTCGGTATCAGCTGATAATCCTATACAAAAGTCATGTTTGGCACTGACAGCACCATTTAAATATTCAAAACAAAAATCAAAAGCTAAGATAGTAATCTTTTTACAGTTAATACTCTTAGACGGATTTTGCTATGCATTTAGATTCTTTTTTGACATTGTAATATACCACTTTCCATTTAAAAATATATATTTAATATTGGAGCTCAACTGATAAAGTCTAATTGACAGAAACGACCGTCTTGAGCAATATGGGGTAATGTATATATATATATATATATATATATATATATATATATATATATATATATATATATATATAAAACATATTATTACTAGTCAAATTCCGAAAAGCTATGCAAACTCAACTCATTTATATCGAACCAAAGTATAAACACTTATTTTATTTGTATGTTTTCATCGACAATAAATAACATATTTGTCTATTTTAAGAGTAACTTCGTCTTTACCCAAGTCTGCTCCACATATAAATTCTAGTTCTTTATTTTAATCTGAGGAATTTATTTCAAATAACTTTTACATATCCACAAACTAATTAACGACGTCTTAATTTCATGAGTATCTTCGGAGTACCAGCTTGTCACAACCTATTTATTGTACGTCTTCACAACATCCATAACGAGTTAACAGTTTGTGTTGTATCCGGCTTTTAACGGCGCCCACGTAGTGCTGTAAAACCAAATTGCCTCTTTTCGGGTATAACTTTACCTAAAAATGAAGAAAATGTTTAAATATAGTAAAAGCTATTAATGAATCTCAAATAACGCAATTCTAATATATACAAATGAATTGCCTTTTAAATAATGTATCAAGCAAATTATCTTTTGTAAAAGGTGTTATTTTCGCGTAAGCTTAATTACTCGTCAAAGATAAAGTAGTCATTACTGTGTGTTTCTTGTCTTTTTAAATGCAGTTATACTTCTTTTTAATGCATTAGAATTTAAAAGCTTCGCAAATATAGAATAATCTATCAAACCGTTGCATCAAGAAAATAAAAATACAATTTAAGTAAACATTGAATGTTAAGAAATAAAAAAGGGGCCGAATTATGCTTAAACATTTGCAAGGAAATCTAATAGTCAAATTGATATGAGATGTTTTTTTAAAATAATTAAACTACATTCATTAATGTCATTCAATTAATTCTTAAAGTAATATAAATGACAAACAAGTTATACTTATTTTTTGATTGGTGGATATAGTGGTTTATATAAAGAGGTAATATTTCGTCCACGTTGATATTTTTCCATATAGTGATTTTTGTGAGAAATATTATTATTATTATTACGTTGAAGCTGATGCTGATTTGCGTAATATTTTCATAATGATGATAATAAGAAATTTTTACAGGGAAAATAATGAAATTTTATTTTGACTGAAAATATTTAATGGCACGCCTACGGTTTATTCTGATAATGTCCTTACATTAAAACCAACAGTCCTAATCATGACATGCAGATAATTGTGATGATGATGATGATGATGATGCTGATGATAATGCTGCTGCTGTTGCTGCTGCTGCTGCTGCTGCTGATGATGATGATGATTTGTTTGCAGGACAAATAAGATTGATGCATATGACAGATTTTAAACTGAAGTATCACTTTATCATCAGTTTATTACTTTCTGTTTATCATTTTACAAGCCAACATAATTCTCCTTCATTTCGTCCTTTTGCCTTAATGTTTTAGTCACTAAAACAAACGGATGAAATAATACAATTTGACACCTCAGAACAATTTTCCTAACACTATTTCCGCTTCGCCTGAATTTCATCTTCAAGTGTCGTAATTGAAAAAGACAAATGAATACAAAATGTAAAAAAATCTTCCAGATCTGATCTTTCTCGGATGTAAACTATACCAAATTGTAAACATAAATGTTATAGAATAACACTTAAATATGTTTGTTTAGGTTCTGCCTTGCCGTATCACCAACAAATTTTCAATTTCATACACTCATACAGAAAATTAATACAATTATGCAAAGCGTGAACAACATCGAAACACCATTCCGGATTGATAAAACGTAAAATATGACGACTCGTTCCCGGAGATCGTTTCCGTCTATTACTTTTCACATACAGATGTCAGTCATGCGCTAAATGAGATAAGAGTACGGTAGGCAGCAATTGCAATCAAAATTAGCAATTATTTGCAATCGATATTTTATCGCCTAATTACATCTATTCGTAATGCTGAGTCGTTCCTTGGTGTATGGCGTTTTACAAAGTCAAATTGATTTATATATAGTGAATTTATCTATTTGTTATCAAGACTATGTGAATCGAAATAAAACGTTTACCGTAAAAATACGAGATTTCTGTCTATGTTCGTGTAAGACTATTGATAAAAGACCATACAACAAAATCTAAATGAAAAGCTTATCTAGAATTCATTGATTTGAGAAATATAAATCCACGGGAGTTTGGTTTTCAATTGAGTAAAAACCAATAAAGACCGAATACTGGGTTACATAATGTTTAAGATGCCTATCCTGATTAAAGTCGGGGAAGTATTAAATAATAAATAATCTGAATAAAGTCCAAAAAGATTACTTTTACAAGTATCTATGGCGCTAAACTATGAATAAGCTTAATTAACAGCACAAAATGCTACTCAAATCAACGATGTAAGCTTAAAGTAACAAATATTTGTAATAGTCCTCTTGCAATGAAAACACATTAACATAATACTAAACTAACCATTTTCGCGAAAAAGCACCAAAACAAATACTCAAGGGATTAGTTGCTTTCAGTAAGTCTCCTTCATGACCCATTTGTGCATTTATTGGTTAAATTTAGCCACCGGTTAAATATAACCTCGGTTAAAATATTGTAATTGAGGGTTATATAACCTAGGACTGAATTTTGATAACAGTGCCTATCTTCCAGTCATTTTCAAAATATTGCCCTTAAGTGGTCAAAATATGTAACCGAGTCTCAAAAGATGGCTAAATTATGTACACGATTATATTTAACCAATAATTGAGCAACTGAATTTAACCTAAAGTTAAAATTTAAGCAGTAGATGAACAACTGGGTTCAGTTGAACTCGAGGTTAAAATGGATGTACAGTCGAAAAGGAGGTTATGATATAAGGCTTGAATATAGCCTAAATGTATCTTTAAATTCACCGAACAGTACCAACTGTTAAAAAATAGAAGTGAATCCTCGTCACAATTGGTACATACGTCTCAACAACCGCCAACGAAAAGACAACTCAACATTTCACTTAGTGAAACAGAGTGGTCGCAAACAAGCCTATTATACCGACCGTAAAATTTGCGGAACGTTGACATTAAACGCGGTTTTCGATATCCCTGTTTCAATAGTTTGTCAGTGAGTAGTTTACCTCTGTATATGAAATCTTCATATGTAGTACACGCCCTGGCATATCGGATCATTTGTGAAATATAAACTCCATATGCGGGAGACTGAGGGATATTACTACTTAAATGTGGAAAACTTACGATGGGAAAGCCGAAATCGTCGCGTTTCTCGCAAAGCTTAGTTGCTAATTTCCCGTCTGTGTTTATATTAAGTAAAATGTCTAAGTATGAAGCGTGTGTGCTTGATTCTGTTGTATCTTTAATTTCTAGTTCGCTGGGATATATCGCATTGCCATATGTATGAAAATTGTCATTAATAATTGACAAAACATCGTCGATATATCTAAATGTCAATTAAAGGACACCGCTAACTTTTTTTCTTTTGATTTAGAAGTTTTTGAATGATGTCTGCTTCGTATGAATAACGGAACAGGTCGGTCAATAAAGGAGCACAATTGGTTCCCATAGGAATGCCGACAGTTTGTTGAAAGACCACGTCTCCGAACATTACAAATATATTGTCTATTAGAAATTCCAGCATGTTTTTATATCAACTTCAGTGTATTTATGTGTAGAATCAGATTGGTGTTTGACGAAATAAGTAGCCAATCACTAGATATTTAAATTTTCGGGTACCACCTTTAGTGAAAAAGCAGTTGTCTATGATGCTGAAAAGGCTTTCTTTTCTTTTTTAATTGGAATAGTTGTGTAAAGAGTAGATAAGTCATAAGCTTTGATACTGTGAATTCGAGAAAAATTGTGTGCCTTCAAATTTTCTAAAAGCTTTTGCTTATATGGGGTTTTATGAAGTTTAAGTATCCAATATAAATGTGGTAGCTCAAAATCGGTATCTGTTGTAGGTATGTCAAATGAGCGTAATACGGACACGTGATTTTGAAGGATCTCGTCCTTTTGAAGTGAGCTACGAGTGTATGTAGTATTTCCAGAATTCGTATTAAACCCAAGTTCTTCTAATAAACAGTTATAGTAATGTGCTTTACAAATAAAACCTATATTATTTGAGGCTTTGTCCGCTGGTACCAGTACATACTGGTCATGTAATCTATCCAGTTCAGTTATTATTTCTGGATCATTTAGAAGATTTCGTATACAGAGGTAAACTACTCACTGACAAATTATTGACACAGGGATATCGAAAACCGCGTTTAATGTCAACGTTCCGCAAATTTTAGGGTCTTGTTTGCGACTACTCTGTTTCACTAAGTGAAATGTTGAGTTGCCTTTTCGTTGGCCGTTGTTGAGACGTCTGTACCAATTGTGACGATGATACACTCCTCACGTGTTTCATTGGACTTGACTGTGGACTCACGGCGGGTGTGACCGGTCGACAGGGAATGCTTACTCATTCATGGCACCTGATCCCACCTCTTGGTTTCCAGAGGTCCGTGTTTGTCCATTTTACTGGATTTGTGCTATGTCCTTGACATTCTATTGATTTATACTTTGGTATCTGAGATTTTTGTATTAATACAGAGGGATAACGTGTTTTCATAGTCCCTTTTTCGAATACGAGATTTTATCAACCGTCGTATGGCTTTCAGCCATTCAGACAAAGTGTCTGGTTCTACGTCTTCATGTTTGGCCCATCGTCTGGCATAATCTTCGACAGAATCCATAACTAAACTGAAATTCTGACTACAATTTAAGGAACGGGCTTCCCGGTATTTAGTGCCCCTTAAAATAAGATTTTTGAGGCTTTCATTTTCAACAATAGAAACGTCGCCGGTAATGACATGCCCGATAGGATTGTATTTGAAAGGAGATGGATCATATGAACATGTGACAGTGTTGTGTAGAAGATGGTTGATGTTTAGGCACTGCAAAACCTGTTTGCAACTGAATAGCAACCGTTGCAAAAATATCTTATCTATTACTCTGTGTTCACAAAAGGTTTTGGACAGTGTCAAAAACGGAACTAGTCAAACGGGGATATTTGTATTATTTCATCGGAACAATAATTTTCGTTCTCATTCCTTTATCTAATTTTCAAACATGGAAGTGCCTAAGAAGTCAAGGGCATAAAGAAAACTTTTTTCAACACGGATGTCCTGTTAGCGCAGTGGTTAGCACACTCCCTTCTCACCCATGCGACCCGGGTTCTAAAATCGAATTGAACCGGGGAGTAAGTGAGTTGGTATGGTGGTCCCCAGGTCGGACACGCGGGTTTCTCCGGGTACTCCGGATTCCTCCAACAGGAAACACCCCATAACGCCAGCATCAGAGACATTTATATAAGTTGTCTAATCTTGTTTGTTTATTGTTGTAAAATAAATACGTTTAAAATTAACTCTCCTTTCTGAACCATCTTCCAATTGCCCTACATATTTGCCTCATATACCCAAGCCCGTTATTACAATCCTGCTGTAAGTGTGGGCAGGAATGTACAACAGGATTAGACAGCATACTTTTGTTATACAAGCATACTATGATGCATGGACAAATGGATTATCATGTAGACGAAATGACATACATCATTATTAAATTATGAACTCAAAGAAAGAAAAACAACAGAAAACCAACACAGGACCAAAGAAAAGGCATTGTAAATGATGGTATAAATTTTTCATGAATCGCTTGATGAGCTTTCAGTGATTCGGCAGTGACATTACTCATACAATGAATTTTAATTAACAACAGTTTTAAGATGGAAATGCTGTTATTCTGGAAATGTGTTGTTGTGCACTTGTTACCCGTTTTAGTGATACCTGAATGTGAAATTTTAAGCAGGAACTCGGAAACAATAATTACTAAAATGTATTATTCACGAGGTCATTCATACATAATAAATCGTTCCACACAAATGAAACAAAGATGGTTTTAATACAATTCATTAAATCTTATCCACTCATTGTCTTTATCCCCTACAATAAAATGACGATTAATTCAGCGCGCTAATCGAATTTTAGGAATACTTTAAAGTTTAAACTAACCGTCAAGTTTCTCTTTGCTGTGACATGTTTTATTCATTATATTTTCTAACTTTGACATCAGATTTTTATTCAGTTTTATCAAGGATGGGACAGAATAGCGTAATGTATCAAACGTACTTAACTTTTTATTGCATATATCGTTATGTATTTTATAATCAAATAAGTTCACGGTTAATTGTTTTTGTAGTCTGTCACTGTTTCTTTGATTTTTTTCCTGACGATTGACCAATCGCCAACCGTCTGACAGGTGACTCTCCATGTGTTTTTGACTGACCATTTAATTGTGGCGTCAAAATGGAAATTTTTGCCAATATGTATACAGTATCGGGTAAAGTGCTAAACAACAAACAAACAAGTGTAGACGTATATCAACACACACCAGCACCAACATGACCCCGGTCTGTGTACATAAAGTTCATCCCTTGGCAAATACAAAACATCAGCAGCACCCACATACCCCGGTCTGTTGTAGATAAAGTTAAACCCATTGGCAAATACAACATGAATACCAGAACCCACACCTAGCTTCAGACCACATACTAAAACAACCACTTCAGTGGATTAGCACCGCTCCCTTCACTAAGCTTTAACCTCCTGAGTATCGATTCTCATATAAATACATGTAAACCATAATCACTTAAATAAAACAGGATAGCATTTAACCGACCTTAATTTTGGGGTTAATACAATTAATTCTGTTTAACTCATATATTTTGGTTAATGCACTTCTTCTATTTATTTGGCATTTCTCTATAAATACATATCTTATTTTTACACTCCATATAAAATGTGTGGTCTTGAATTCTAGATGACTGTGCTTTTGTAACTGAGCCTTCCTCCCAACTCCGGACCCGAAGTATCACATATAATTCGGACCAGAGCTAGTAACATAACGTAGAGCCGGCTGCTGATACTGTCAGAAGGCCAATTCCATCCTGGAACCAAGAATGGAGAAGACGATCACAAAGCGGGAAATGCCGACCTGACCCGTCTAACAAACTCCATCACGGTCAACACATGGGGTAGCACCGGCGTGTGGTAAGGGCGTTGAGTATTCACACCGCACGTTAAGTCGCCTTTTATCGTATAGTAAAAGGTGTCTAGTTGGGTGTTTGGTCGCGATTTAACATGCTTTAAACAGTGTTTGTCTCTAGACAATTGTGTCTATTTCAGTCGTGTTCTCCATTCATTTATCATCATGGTATCTTTTGAACCAATTAAATATTCTTTAGACTCGCCGTTGAAATTTAAATTTTGATAAACAATCAGAATATACAGTATTCATATAGAATGATTTTTTCATATACAATTACAGTATGAGAAACAAACCGAACATATTTGTTAATGCAATTCTAAAACTGAAGCAACAATAGACTTGGGGAAATATGGAAAAATACATCAATATGAATGTATAAAAGGAAATAAAAAATATGGCGGGCAGTTAATTCCGATCTCTCGGGAGTTGACTACACTGGGATTGAAATGGACATTTGCTATTTCTGCAAATATGTGACCGACACAATCTAATAGGAAACAACCGTATTAGCAAACTACAAAATTCGTATAATAATTTAGAGGGACTGTACCAAGATGAACCAGGATATGTAGTATTTTGACCAAAGTCCTAATTTTCAGGTTTTCATTACCAGAATCAATCCAGAAAACAACAATGTCACTTTTAACACACACGCTCTTCTAGATAATCCTTGATAGTTTGCTTGAAACTCATCTGATATCCCACGCAAATTAAATGTAGTCACATCCACCAAATTGAAAGACAGCGATCAAAAGGATAACGCAAAAGTGTAATAATGTTTATCATATAAATGATTGGTGAACTAGAATCTTATAGAATGGTACACAATTTATATCACGCCACTTGAGTCTTATTTGTCAAGGATCAAAATAATGAAAGGGACTTGTGTACATAGAAAATATTTTGAAATTACAGGAAATTAAATTGGGTTTATTAATTGCAAAACCCATTACGCTTCGTTCAATCCTGAGTTGATTGTTTCGCTTTGTTTCAGAAAAGCCGATATCTTTTGGATTGACAAGATATGACAGTTGAGAAAAATATATGTAGCTTTTGAGAGAGTATTTGCAAAGATCACATGATAATAGGACTATACAACAGCTTAAAACTGATACAGAATATATTTATCTGTTTAATTTTAAGAAAATAATAAACTTTCATTTCCCAGGTAAACCGCACATAATACCAATTTGATGAATTTAAATCAATAAAAAGATGGTGGATATCGATATGAACTATGGAAGTGGAATACCCTACAGGGAAATGTATTATTATTCATATCCACAATGAGATAGAATTGCGATGTATGAAAATGTATCTATCAAGGTTGGGAAGTAAAAGAAAAAAAAGAAGTGAATAACACCACTGAAAATACACAAAGTATGTAAAATTACATAATGGAAATTATGACAATACAATATAAAATTTCAGATACCAAAGTATAAATCAATAGAATGTCCAGGACATAGATACAAATCCGGTAAAAATGGACAAACACGGACCTCTGGAAACCAAGAGGTGGGATCAGGTGCCATGGAGGAGTAAGCATCCCCTGTCGACCAGTCACACCCGCCGTGAGTCCACAGTCAAGTCCAATATATATATATATATATATATGAAAGAACAAAAACCCATGCTGGGAACTGTAAATAAAGATAAATACCAGATTTGTTACCAACGCTTACCACAATTTGCTTCATAAATGTATAAAAATAATTAATAAATATATAAATCTGTGTCGGTAGGATACATCTAATAAACGAGACCGTCTGTGACAGAGATACGTAATCACAGGATAATAAGTAAAAGTCATGTCTGTGAATCATTAAACCAATGTTGGCTGAACACTTATGGCTACTTCTCTGCAAGTGTATACTTGTTCTGTCAATTCATACTTAATTATGATTGCATATAAATACCATGTATATGTGATAACAATTATCTTATATCAACAAAAATATCATAAATCAACTGAATAAAGGGTTCGTGTATGAAAATGCAATATTTTATTTATCATAACTGTCATTGCAATAGTTATTCGACAGAACATGTGTTGGTTAGTTACGATCTTCCAGCAGTTATCGTGACAGCAATGCTACGGGTCTTGTATTTGATAAAGGATACCGTTATTATTATAAACCAAACATTGTACTCTTGTTCCATAACTTCCGGCACTGTATATAAAGAGCATGAAAGTCGGACTTAGGAGAAAAAACAATTAAGAATGAAGTATACACACTGTTTCCGTAAATTACAGCAAATGATTCATCACGGGATCATAGAATTACTGTGACAATGCTATTAATGATAGTGTTTAATATAATATATATATATGTGTGTAGGACAGCAAATACATAAACCATTTTAAGAAGATACTGCTGCTGGTTAGCGGTCAATCTTCCACGTGGCTGAGTAGTTAAAGCATTGCACAAAATCGTCTCTCTATTTTTGTCAGCGCAAGTTGGAGCCCCGTTGGTACTTAAGTTGATTTCTGTGAGTTTTTCAGTTGGTCCGATGGTCTCTTCCTGGGTAACGTTATTCTTTTACTCCACCATTAAAAAATGGCCGCCACCATATAGCTAAAAACCTTCAGAGTGGCGTGAAGCACAGTTATCCCCCCATACAAAAAAAATCGCCCGGTACAAATTCTTGCGTACTCGTTTTATTTTACCTGATATTTTCTGGTCTCACAAATCTTTTTTTCTTTTCATTCTACGCTAGTTAAATCAGTTAGCGAAAATTGGTGCTTAATAAAAAATGGTCGTTGGTCATTATGGTTGCCGACCAGTATAGTCTGCTTAGATTTATTCACTTTCCGTGTGATGTTGAATTACCTTATTTCTACTTTATATGTTATTTGTAACAAGGCAGAAGACATATCCCGGATAAACCTTTACTATTCCATGTAAAATATATCAGATACCAAAGTATAAATCAATAGAATGTCAAGGACATAGATACAAATCCTGTAAAAATGTACAAACACAGACCTATGGAAACCAAGAGGTATGATCAGGTGCCATGGAGGAGTAAGCATCCCCTGTCGACCGGTCACACCCTCCGTGAGTCCACAGTTAAGTTAAATGACATGCACGAGGACTGAATCCTCGTCACAATTGGCATAGACGTTTCAACAACCGCCAACGAAAAGGCAACTCAACATTTCACTTAGTGAAACAGAGTAATCGCAAAGAAAGACTGTTATACCGACCGTAAAATTTGCGGAACGTTGACATTAAACGCGGTTTTCGATATCCCTGTGTTAATAATTTGTCAGTGAGTAGTTTACCTCTGTATATGAGATCTTCATATGTTTTACACGCCCTGGCATATCGGATCATTTGTGAAATATAAACTCCATATGCGGATGACTGAGGGATATTACTACTTAAATGTGGAACATTTACGGTGGGAAAGCCGAAATCATCGCGTTTGTCGTATAGCTTAGTTGCCAATTTCCCGTCTGTGTCTATATAAAGTAAAATGTCTAAGTATGAAGCGTATGATTCTATGATTCTGTTGTATCTTTAATCTCTAGTAGTTGGGATATATCGCATTGACATATGTATGAAAATTGTCATTATTAATTGACAAGACGTTGTCGATATATCTAAATGTCAAATCAAAGGACCCGTTAACTTTTTCTTGTTTTGATTCAGCAGTTTCTGAATGAAGTCTGCTTCGTATGAATAAAGGAACAGGTCGGTCAATAAAGGGGCACAATTGGTTCCCATAGGAATGCCGACAGTTTGTTGAAAGACCACGTCTCCGAACATTACAAATATATAGTCTATTAGAAATTCCAGCATGTTTTAATATCAACCTCAGTGTATTTATGTGCAGAATAAGAGTTGTGTTGGACAAAATAAGTATCCAGATAGCCAATCACTAGATATGTAAATTTTCGGGCACCACTTTTAGTGAAAAAACAGTTGTCTATGATGCTAAAATATCTTTATGTGGAATAGTTGTGTAAAGAGTAGAGAAGTAATATGTTTTGATACTGTGAATTCGAGAAAACTGTGTGCCTTCAAATTTCCTAAAAGCTGTTTAGAATTTTTTAGTATCCTCATCTGATTTACACGGCTTCTGGAATAAGCAACTGTACAGTTTTGTCGCAGTTTCTCCTTATTGGCTGTCAATATCTTGGTAAGGAGTAAAGATAAAGGTTTGGTAGAACATTTGCTAGATCCTGCTATGTATCTTTGCTTATATGGGGTTTTATGAAGTTTAGGTATCCAATATAAATGTGGTAGCTCAAAATCGGTCTCCATTGTAGGTATATCAATTGAGCGTAATACGGACACGTAATTTTGAAGGATCTCGTCCTTTGAAAGTGTGCGTGTAGGATTACAAGAATTCGTATTAAACCCATATGACTCTCACGTTAAACTCTGTAAAATCAACTATTGTTCTATGTAGCGGATGACTTTCATCACTGAATAAAAAGTCAACGTCTCAACCTCGTTTTATAGGTACCGACCACATGATTAAATTTTCACAAAATAATTAGAATTAATACAATATATAATGGTGTTGTATCTAGACTTTGTTGAAAAAAAACCCAATTTAATTAAAGTGGGGATTTGAATTGATCCGTTGATCAGCTGATCGAAAAAAGACAGCTTATTAGGAATCAAGAGCTCAGAATGGCGATTTTGTGTATTTACCATACAATGCGAGGTGAAACCGCTTTTACTTTACTTTTAGTATGTTCACGGGATTATGCTTGAATATAACAATATAATATCCTTTGTGTAGGACACACATGAATCACATTAACAATTACAATCTTCTGTTATCTTCAAATAAATTTTTATTTCCTTAAAACTTGAATTAACTGTCAGCACAAAACTAAATTTTACTTGGATAAAACCCTATATTCATCTGAGAAAAAGTGAGTTTTACTCATGAATGTGATTGTGATATGACGTAAAAAGTTTTTTTTTGTTTTGCCATTGTTGTGTTCTCAATTATAAAAAAGTTTTTTTTTGTTTTTGTCATTGTTGCGTTCTCAATTTTGTTTAGTTCTCTTTTTAACAGGTTGCCGTGAAATCGATGTTAACGACATGTTTAACATAGTACATCATTTCTTACGGAATAAAGCTGTCTTACATCTATTAAACATATCTCTCTTCTCCAGTGTTTACCAATATTTGAGATTCTGAATATTACTCCAATATACTCCGAGTGTTATGTGTATACATCCGCCATTTGTGATTTAAAACATCGTAAGAGTATACAGGTACAAATTTCAAAGTGAAGCATATTTAGAGGACAATATACAAACTAGACGACAAATGAATAAATCGTGGTGGGTTCAGGTGTCATAGAGGAAAAACATCTTTTGCTGAATCGCCGTACCTGCCGTAAACGTCATGTCAGTCCCAATCATAATAGAAGATACAGTCTCTGCTATCAACACATAACACATATATAACACAAGTAACACACACACACACACACACACACACACACACACACACACACACACACACACACACACACACACACACACACACACACACACACACACACACACACACACACACACACACACATATATGTATATAAAGTGAATTTTCAGCTCTATGGTGGCAGCCAGGTTTTAATGGTGGAAAAGAGAACCCGGTTACAATGTACCGAGGAAGAATTTACCAGGAAGAAACTAACAAACTTCCTCACAACAATCAGTTACGGTTCCAGGGGAGCTCGAGCCTGCGCTGATCAGTAGTTAGAGACTTTATGGATCAAAACACGATTGTTTAACCACTCGTCCACAGAGTCTACTGTAATTGTCGATTCTACGCCATTACCCCGCACTTGGTACTATGTTTATAACCTTTACATCACAAGTATATACGAAAATGAAATGAAAATGTTTTTTATTATATAGAGGTTTCATATCGGATTACAATAGGTTAATGTACCTAATGTAATCCGATATGAAATATTGACAATTTGTTCCCTTAATTCACATTTGATAAAACACCAAGTGGTAATAAACACGAGTATTTAGTGTCCGTTTCCTTATCGACTCTAAGCATTGCTACTCAAGCGCAAGTACGTCATAATTCAGAAAATGACGTTATATATTATATTGCGTTATCCATATTGACTGCATAGTATTTCTAGAAGAGGTCCGATTCCATGTTAACATTATGTATATAGATGCATCTGAGTCAAAACACATCAACATATTTGCATATAATTATATCTTTATTCTCTCTGGAATGGTCAACAGATTAATTAAATCTTATTTGCTAGTAATATACACATTTGTCAAAAAATCTAAATATGATACCGCTGTGCCAGTGGAATTGCATAAAATTATACAGAAATTGTTGACAAAACAAATCTCTAGCGCCGATAATGATCATAGCAAATACATTAATCAACCGACGATATTAAAGCTACTGTGTCATTTTGTTTGACTTAGTAGAGAATGCCTCTGTATTTTTTATATGTTTATATTATGACGCGTGTAAAAAGCTACTGTAATGAAAAAGAGAGAAAAAAAGTAAAAGAGTATGAAGAAAATATAAAATCAAAAGGAAATACATTGAATGAGAATAACATTGTTGATAGGGTAAAATAATGTTATGTATGGATAAAGAAAACAAACAAGCAAAATTTCAAAACTGATACTGGGCTATGAACTTGTGACGTATGTCCGTCTGTCTGTATGTCTGTCAACAATTCGATGAAGCTGTTGTGTTAATCTCTGTTGTAAGAAAACTGTAACATGACCATTTGACCTTGACCTTAATATTTATTCTTGGTCTTTATCAATGTCCTATTTATGCTCTATTGCGTAAATATCCCTCTTATATATTGAGCTATTGCTGGGTAAATAAATGGAATTATTTGTATAACGTATTGTATTTGTAAACGTCTGTACCAATTGTGACGAGGATACACTCCTCACGTGTTTCATTGGACTTGACTGTGGACTCACGGCGGGTGTGACCGGTCGACAGGGGATGCTTACTCCTCCATGGCACCTGATCCCACCTCTTGGTTTCCATAGGTCCGTGTTTGTCCATTTTTACCGGATTTGTATCTATGTCCTGGACATTCTATTGATTTATGCTTTGGTATCTGAGGTTTTTATATTATACAGCGGTATTATGTCTGATGTACCATCCTTACAGTAAAACGAATGAACTTATTCAGAGGTATAGTGTCTTACAAAACTCCTTACAATAAAAGAGTGAAATATACAGAGGTATAATGTATTATATACCTTCTTGAAATAAAGGAGTGAGATTATATAGAGGCATTATATCTGACAGACCTCCTTACAATAAAAGAGTGAAACTATACAAAATTGTTATATCTGAAAGACGCCCTTATAGTAAACTAAACTATACAAAATTGTTATATCTGAAAGACGTCCTTATAGTAAACTAAACTATACAAAATTGTTATATCTGAAAGACGCCCTTATAGTAAACTAAACTATACAAAATTGTTATATCTGAAAGACGCCCTTATAGTAAACTAAACTATACAAAATTGTTATATCTGAAAGACGCCCCTTATAGTAAACTAAACTATACAAAATTGTTATATCTGAAAGACGCCCTTATAGTAAACTAAACTATACAAAATTGTTATATCTGAAAGACGTCCTTATAGTAAACTAAACTATACAAAATTGTTATATCTGAAAGACGCCCTTATAGTAAACTAAACTATACAAAATTGTTATATCTGAAAGACGCCCTTATAGTAAACTAAACTATACAAAATTGTTATATCTGAAAGACGCCCTTATAGTAAACTAAACTATACAAAATTGTTATATCTGAAAGACGCCCTTATAGTAAACCAAACTATACAAAATTGTTATATCTGAAAGACGCCCTTATAGTAAACTAAACTATACAAAATTGTTATATCTGAAAGACGCCCTTATAGTAAACTAAACTATACAAAGTTATTATATCTGAAAGACGCCCTTATAGTAAACTAAACTATACAAAATTGTTATATCTGAAAGACGCCCTTATAGTAAACTAAACTATACAAAATTGTTATATCTGAAAGACGCCCTTATAGTAAACTAAACTATACAAAGTTGTTATATCTGAAAAGACGCCCTTATAGTAAACTAAACTATACAAAAATTGTTATATCTGAAAGACGCCCTTATAGTAAACCAAACTATACAAAATTGTTATATCTGAAAGACGCCCTTATAGTAAACTAAACTATACAAAGTTATTATATCTGAAAGACGCCCTTATAGTAAACTAAACTATACAAAATTGTTATATCTGAAAGACGCCCTTATAGTAAACTAAACTATACAAAAATTGTTATATCGCCCTTATAGTAAACTAAACTATACAAAATTGTTATATCTGAAAGACGCCCTTATAGTAAACCAAACTATACAAAATTGTTATATCTGAAAGACGCCCTTATAGTAAACTAAACTATACAAAATTGTTATATCTGAAAGACGCCCTTATAGTAAACTAAACTATACAAAATTGTTATATCTGAAAGACGCCCTTATAGTAAACTAAACTATACAAAATTGTTATATCTGAAAAGACGCCCTTATAGTAAACTAAACTATACAAAATTGTTATATCTGAAAGACGCCCTTATAGTAAACTAAACTATACAAAATTGTTATATCTGAAAGACGCCCTTATAGTAAACTAAACTATACAAAATTGTTATATCTGAAAGACGCCCTTATAGTAAACCAAACTATACAAAATTGTTATATCTGAAAGACGCCCTTATAGTAAACTAAACTATACAAAATTGTTATATCTGAAAGACGCCCTTATAGTAAACTAAACTATACAAAATTGTTATATCTGAAAGACGCCCTTATAGTAAACTAAACTATACAAAATTGTTATATCTGAAAGACGCCCTTATAGTAAACTAAACTATACAAAATTGTTATATCTGAAAGACGTCCTTATAGTAAACCAAACTATACAAAATTGTTATATCTGAAAGACGTCCTTATAGTAAACTAAACTATACAAAATTGTTATATCTGAAAGACGTCCTTATAGTAAACTAAACTATACAAAATTGTTATATCTGAAAGACGCCCTTATAGTAAACTAAACTATACAAAATTGTTATATCTGAAAGACGTCCTTATAGTAAACCAAACTATACAAAGTTATTATACATGAAAGACGTCCTTATAGTAAACCAAACTTCACAAAGTTGTTATATCTGAAAGACGTCCTTATACTAAACTAAACTATACAAAGTTATTATATCTGAAAGACGTCCTTATAGTAAACTAAACTATACAAAGTTGTTATATCTGAGAGACGTCCTTATAGTAAACTAAACTATACAAAGTTATTATATCTGAGAGACGTCCTTATAGTAAACTAAACTATACAAAGTTGTTATATCTGAAAGACGTCCTTATAGTAAACCAAACTTCACAAAGTTGTTATATCTGAAAGACGTCCTTATAGTAAACCAAACTATACAAAGTTGTTATATCTGAAAGACGTCCTTATAGTAATCTAAACTATACAAAGTTATTATATCTGAAAGACGTCCTTATAGTAAACCAAACTATACAAAGTTATTATATCTGAAAGACGTCCTTATAGTAAACTAATCTATACAAAGTTGTTATATCTGAGAGACGTCCTTATAGTAAACTAAACTATACAAAGTTGTTATATCTGAGAGACGACCTTATAGTAAACTAATCTATACAAAGTTATTATATCTGAAAGACGTCCTTATAGTAAACTAAACTATACAAAGTTATTATATCTGAGAGACGTCCTTATAGTAAACTAAACTATACAAAGTTGTTATATCTGAGAGACGTCCTTATAGTAAACTAAACTATACAAAGTTATTATATCTGAGAGACGTCCTTATAGTAAACCAAACTATACAAAGTTATTATATCTGAAAGACGTCCTTATAGTAAACTAGTGAAAGCATACAGAGTATACAGAGGTATAGTGTTTTACAGAACTCCTTACAGTGAACGAGTGAAATTATACAGAGGTATAGTGGTTTACAAAACTTCTTACAGTAAAAGAATGGGATTATACATAGGTATAGTGTCTCACTGAACTCCGTACAGTAAACGGATGGGATTATACAAAGGTATAGTGTCCTGCTGAACTCCGTACAGTAAACGGGTGGAATTATACAGAGGTTTCATGCCTAATAAACCATCCGTACAGGAAACGAATTGAATTATACAAAGGTAAAGTGTGTTACCGAACGAGTGGAATTATTCAAAGGTATTGTGACCGTCAGACCATCTCAAGTATCACAGTTCATATACGAAAATGTGAAAAAAAATATCATATCCGCCTATAGCTAACACGTCCATCCATATACCACAATACACCCGGTAGTTAAAATGTGATATTTCCGTCATATCAAACGTTCTGTTGCTATTTCTGTACAAGTCTTATAAATCTAAATTAGTATGAAAATATTTATTTGCTACACACATCTTTATTTATTGGATATCACGTTTATTTATTTGGAATTTTCATAATAACAGTTATTTTGTTAATATTTTTAGATCGATGTCACCTGACATTTCATTTAGCAAACCATTATGATATCGCCTTTCCACAAATGGAATTGTATTTCAGAGAACTAACAGTGAACCAATTATCATATCAGCGTATTTCTGTTGCTTTTCAATTGTTGCGACCATTATAAACACAGTTTATCAAAGTCAATGGATACCAGAAACTTGAAGTTATCCATGACACTGAACATTCTGTGTGTTTAACCGAGAATTAGGTGTGAAATGAACACTGTAATGGCAATATTCAGGTGCTACAAATACTATCAATATTGACATAAGACAGGGTTCGATCGACTTTTTATGCTATAAAATCTCCATTTATCTATACACGCTGGCATATATGGAGTATTCTAATTTAACTTGGTAATTATTATTTATTCGCCTATTTCCTACGGCTCTATTTCACCAAGAAATAATTTCATTTTTTGACTATATGACTAAGATGCATACAGTCGCCATACTATTCTACATTTTGGGGGAAATTCGGCAGCCGGTCACATACATAGACAAATCGCTATTCTGCTATAGCCTATGTTATCACTGCTTAATATTTACATACATAATGATTGTCACTCGGGCAAACATCAATATGAGAAAAAGCAATTAATAACAAGCAACGAGATTAATGTCTGTCATCAGTTCATACTTAAAGTAAGCGAGAGTGTCCGGATTCCCATGGGAAAACTCGTTTGTGGGAATCTATCCAAAATATAAACCAGTTGTAATCAGCTTAATAGTCAGTGATTTCATCACCTATATGCATCTCCAAAAAAATGAATACCGTTGACAGTTGTAACCAATCAGCATTCCTTTATTTTTTTTCGGTTTAGTTTTATCGGAATAGTATGCGCTCAGAAAACGTGACTTCAACAGAAAATAGGGCAAATTCACTTCCGACGCCATTCAGTAATACGTTGTTTGCGTTCATCTGTGAGGAACAAAGTTTAGATAAATGTTTTTCATATAACGCGACATCATTTTTATAGGCTGATTATTCAAACATGTGGCACCTATTTCCAATTTCCAGGTAATATATACGATAAACTGCTTAACCGGAAATGATACTTTTCTCTGAAGCTGCATACTATTATCACGAATCGTGACGTAACGGAACAACTCGAAAGAAATGTTGAATAAGCAAAAGCAAAGTAGAATATTACAAAATTGGGATTATTTTCACTTTCCGCATGATTGGAAACATAAACAAAATGCAATCATAAAACCAAAGTTTAAAATTGGGTGGAGGGGTTGATAACTATTAAAAAACCGTTTTATTATGAGGAAATCATCGGTGTAGCTAGCATTTTGAATAGATCAATAGGTCCGAAAAGAAGGTGGTATGAATCTAAACTGTTTACGAGAAATCAATGAAGACAAATTTGATTGATAGGTTTTGGAGAATTTTGGAATTTCTAACACATCGGTTCTACCTAGAACCCTGATCATTGTTTGTCCTCTATATTAATGAACCAAGCAGCGACACCTAGAATCACACTATAATACTAATCTACCGTAAACGTCTATCATGGCAGGTCCCCTGTATAACTGGACCAATTGTCGACAACCAGCTTATCAAAGTACCTTAAACCTTTAGTTGTTGTTGGTCCTCTATGTAAAGAAACCAAAAGACCAGAACTAGAATGACACCATACGATCAATGACAATTTTTTCTTTTAGAAACATATAACTAAAAAGTCATCAAATTCATTTTCGTTCTTACTGATACATCCTACACAGAATTCAAAAATTCAATTTGTCTTTCCACTACTATATATATCTACAGTTGATCTGGTTTCCTTTTAGAAGGAGACCATATGCTGCTCTGATTACGCGGGGCACCAATATTTTAAGTACTTCAGTATCCGTTTTATAGATTTTATTTAACGGTATTTTATATGCATGTTACAAATTTTATCCAGAATAATATATTTTTATATCAGCATTTCATTAGATTTTGTTGTATACAAGTAGATAGCATGGTTTATGAATCTGAAAACGTTCAATTTTCCTTCTAGACATTTCATGCTTTCAAGATATCTGCAACATATCAAATATTTTCGATATACACACGTCCAAGTACTATATTTATTTTCATTCTTATCAATATGAGATCAAATTACACACGTGTCAGTCAAAATCAAACATCACGTTCTTTACAAACTAAAAAGGACATGATAGAGGAAGATTTGCCAAAGCAAATTGAGTAAAGACAAATGTTTTATTATCAAATTATCTTATTTAAAATGTTGTTATAATACTTTCCTCAGCCAGAGCAACAATATTACCTAACATTATTTACAAAATTAAGTGACACTGCAGTAAAATTTATCTATTTCCCGTCCAGACCACTTTTAATTAGCGAGATGAATAGAAGAAAATTGGTAAAGATGTATGCATTTATTTTATATGAATTGTCTGATATCGCTGAATCAGCAAATATGGTTAAGGAATGTATGAACTAAATCTGTATAGTGACGTAAATTAAGAGACCGTCATAATGGTGGATATTTCAACCTGAAGGGAGACTTCCGTAATATTATATCGCAAATACGGAAACAGGTACGATTTCAATGGCCATATTGATGGATGTTACGCGCAGCAACTACTGAAAATATTGTTTTTCCTAAATAAAATCATAATTAGTTAGAACTATAAGGAAGCAAGTGCAATAATTGACAGAACTAGAATCCATCGTTTGATGGTCAGCAAAAATATAAATCTATCGACAAATGGTATCGACAGTCGGGAATTAACTCACGTCTCAATGGATATGCAATTTTTAAGAAATTTGGTTTCCAGAATGAGGAGAATTCCAGATATATCTACCATAATATTAACAAAGCCAACGTTTGTAGTTTTGCAAATAAAAATAATAATTAAAAATAAAATAAAGACAGGCAAATCTTACAAATACGCAAGACGATTGTTTCTGTAAATCAGATTTTATCAGTTGACCTCGACTGTAATGAATATGTATATTTTCGAATGAAAAAAGTGGTATTATGCAAGGCCAAATAATTAACATAAATGTATAGCCAAATTTCATCTAAGGCTATCCACTTTAAAAAAGATTACTATAGTAGCTTTAAATACAGAAGATTAGAATTCCAATGATGCAATTCGAGCGTATCATATGAAGTTCAAAAATTCATTCCTTTTTCATTATTATCGAAATAGGAACAAATTGGATACATCATTTAATTTATTTGGTTTCTTTGATTAACTTTATCGTCAAACACCAAAAAAGTATTAATTTATTGCTAAAATGATGTAAAGGAAATGTCTTTGAGCATAACGGCAATGATTCTCATTCTCATATTGTCAGCGCGGGTTTGTTCGCCGATGGACGTACTCAGAATTTGTGCGAACGTATTTCTACAACTCGTGTTCTCTGTTTAGAACTTATTGCAATACATGGACTCTGTTTTTATGGTGGCGAACTCACAGTAATAAATAACCAATGATAGGGACATATGACATTAACTTCTTACATGAACACGCCAGAAGAAACCTTCACTGTGTCATATAAATCATCAGGAATAGATTAGCGATTACTTCTTCCCGGGTACATTATAACCGGATTCTCCCCACCATTGAAATTGATTGTCGCCATATAACTAAACAATCGTTAAGTATGGCGAAAAACATCGAAAAAAAATCAATGTGAACTTATAACCTCTTAAACAACGAGAGCCGTCACGGTTTAAGTTGGCTGGCATATGTAATTGCATTCTATAAAGACTGTTTTAATGTTGAAGGCAGTAATTTATAATTAAATATTGATTACATGCGATAAAATCGGTAATATGAGTTAACTTTTAATTACATTCCATTTTGTTTCATTCGTCTTGTTCATATTGTTCATATATCCTTTGGAGATGCATGTGTCAAATTGGTTCGGCACGTGTCTCTTTTGCTTTGCATGTTCAGTAGTAACTGCAGTTTCAGGTGTAAAAAATGACACTCTTTTTAATTCCCCGTGTTTTAAGTTTGCGCGTAATTAGTTATTTATAGCACACGAGATGCGAAGCAATTCTGACAAAAAAAAAAAAAAAAAAAATTCTGTCAGTGCCAGAAAATGTACATACTGGGAAATATATTGGTGTGCAATGCAATGTATACGCACTCTCAGATGGTCCATTCATTTATTGCAGGTTTATCAATTACATTTGCTCCTAGACAGATTCATATTTATTTTTTGGTGTGGTACAGTTTTTACGGAGATGTACGGATTTATTTAAGTTCAACTGATGAAGTCTTTTGACAGAAACGATCGCCTTGAGCACTAGTTTTGACCTCTTTTAGTTTTACCTTGAGTGGTACAGTTTTTTTTTCGAAATGTACATTTACATTAAATTCGAGTTCAATTAAAGAAGTCTTATAAAAAAAAAAAAGAAAGACAGAAAGAAAGAAAAAAAAACAACATCACGAGTTTTCGTAAAAATACTACTTTGTTAGGGGTTGATGTTAAAAGCCTGGCCAATAACATTATAAAATAGTTAACCCACAAAATAAAATGCATTTGGCTTTATATTAGATTTTGATTAGTGGTTTACGCGATACTCAACAAGGTTCAGGTATATCGTGGCACTAGATTTATTAATGGTGGAGGAGAAAACATGGTTACAATGCACCCGGGAAGAGACCACCGGACTTCCGCGAGTAAACTGACAAACTTTCTCATAAAAACATAGTTTAAATTCTAGTCGGACTTGAACCTGCTCTGACCAGATGACTTCATGATTTAAAGCTCGATGTTCTAACCATTCATCCCGAGGATCCGATTTTATATATTTAACCTTATGTTATGGTAACGATTGACATTCAACCGACCAGAAGTTTTCCAAAGATTTGATTTAAACGAAAAAAATGGTGCCAGTTAAAACATCGTACTATAAATATACTTTAAATACAAATTACCTCAACTTTCTACTTTAAAAATCAAGTATGTGTGTGTTCATTTTCAGTGTTAAAGCTTCAGGCGTCTTTTCGGCAATATCATGGACTCCTTTTACGAAATAAATCTTACACTTGATCACTTACGGTCTTCGATCATTTTACATGACTTATTTATCATGGCTTTTGATTAACGGCCAAGTCTTCAAGACTAAGTCTAAAGCAGTGCGTTAACTATCTGGTATGTCTGTCAGTGTTGTTATTCGTCTTTCTGATTGTGGCATGTGTAGGTTTTCATAAATTATCAAGTTCTTATCTGAAAATGTGCAAATATGCCTGTAGACTTGTGTTTTAGTGGTGTTGATAAAACGATTCTAATTCGTTATAAGTTCGTTCAACTTAAAACGTACGACTTAACTCTTACTACAAAATTTTAATACAACGGGTCACTGGATGCGGTTAGAACGAGACGACAAAAGCAAATATAGAACTAATCGGAATACAAATCCGGATATCGTGTATAAAAATAGAATCTACTGTACCTTTGGACTTCTCTCCTGACAACCTGAGCACGGAGTCTATAACTTTTCCTAACATCTTTTGGTATCTCCCATTAGGTAGTGAAAGCATCGGTATCATACGTTTACCTCTACCCCCTATAAAAGAACTTGGACCGAATCCTCTTGCACGTTTTTTGAATAGATCAGCGTTCTTGTATAGTGCAGCAATGTCCTCCAGTCGTTTGCCTCTGGACGCAATATATGAGGTTAAGCCAAATCTTCGTTCTCTTGGGGATATGAAATTTTCGTCATTTTCTATATCTGGCTGAATATCATCCTCATCATCAAATGTTCGTTTACCACGCATAGGTGCAAAGGACGAGGCGCCAAAGCGTCTTTGCCGAAGATCTATATCATCTGACTCCTCGTCATCATCTAATGGGACTTGGTGTATTGTTCTATATTTTGTATATGGTAAAAATTCACCATTAACATTTTCCTTGTCATCGTCGAGGTATTCGTCTAATTTATTTGTGTTTTCTTCATTCTAAATAGAAACAATGATTCTTTTATCAAATGCTATTACTGCACGATAGAAGTACCTGTTTGCAAAAGTATTGAATATAAACGAAAGAGCACTGTACAACCCAAATAATTACATAGTTGTGTAACCATCTTTATGTTCCTTGTCACTTCAAATAAAATGTAATGGAACAAATGTCACAATTATTCTATTAATGTACAACTGTAGGATAAAAGCAAGCACCATATCGACATCATACTTGATAAAAATGCGAAAGCTTGACAAATATGAATGAGCTTATTGTACTAAAGTAAGGTGCAATTTGCTTAAATTTGATAATAGTGCAGGAGTATTATATTTCTCACAAATGCCGTATTTCATGTACAGTTGCTACGAGTTTACAGTTTATACATATAAATAAAACTGAGCGCGATAACCGTATACGTAACGAATACTGAACGTACCTAGCTTTAGATGACAAAAGTTCCGAACAAAGTATTACAAGATCAAGTACAAAACCTAAAAGTATTGTCAAAACCCTTTATGAGAAACACTGTAGAAAATAGAGAGATTACTCTCCTAGGTATAAATATTAGATAGCAGCAACCGTAATGTTTGTATGGAATAGCATTTGTTTGGATGGCAAGAAGCCGCAGGTAAATGATGCATGACTGGATAAGCGCATCTATATGGGATCTTTTGATATGACAGAGAGCGAATACAACTCATATTATATATATATATATATATATATATATATATATATATATATATATATATATATATATATATATATATATATATATATATATATATATATATATATATATATATATATATATGATATATATGTGACGTACCACTCATAGACCATGCATTTGTCGTATATAGTTCCATGGACAATTATTACACAGCAAAAAATGCCATTTTTGTACAAAGGTTGTAAAATTTTGTCATTTATGGAAACAACCTTTTTCTGTATCCAAAAAGCATTGTGTATTTATCGTTCTCTAAACTAAGTAGTAAAATGTGAGCAAAATAACAAATGGAAAACAATATATGAAATAAAAGATAAAAAATAGTTATATATCATCATTATTGTTCACCAAAAACAAATTTTAAAAAAATCAAACACATTTCATGTACATTTTCGAAAACTGCATTTAAAACAACTACAACACCCATACGCCTTAAGTACAGGAACAAAATGGCTTACCTTTGTTGTTTTTAAAATCAAATTGAATTACATGACTGTCTGATTTAAGTAGATATGAAACCGCCTTTCATCCTTTGATAGAATGAAAAAATATTACGTTTAAACCGAAATTTGAACAACGACTAGATCCCAGTTGATTCTAGTAGCAATTTTACAGTTTAAAGACCACGCATTGTATTTGGTGGGTAACATAAACGATTTCTTCAGCGCAATTACTACACTTGGGAAAAAACTAAAGATGAACGTTTGATTAATACTAAGACGGAATTAGATATTTAGATATATAAAAGTTACTTTGTACATATTACGGAGAAGTAGAGAGCCGGCCTGGCTTAGTCGGTAGTGTGCGCGGTTCTCTCCTGATCGTAAGATCATGAATTCGAGTCAAGCCGGTGGCAAGTCGGACTTCTGTCCTTCGGATGAGACAGTAAAATCCGAGGTCCCGTGTCACAGAAGCTATTGACACGTTAAAGAACCGAGCATAGGTCATACAGCATAGTCAAATAACTGTTTCAGTACTGGAAACATAGATATTTCCACGTGCTGTTAATTATACGATTTTCTTATTCAAAACATGCACATGATTTTTACGCGGTGTTAAATCCTAATGTGAGCAGTGTATTAAACTATAATTCTTTGCAAAACTGTGCGACTGGTACAACGGTGGTAATTTACACGAAAAACTTCATTGCGTATTTAGTGCAAATTACCCCCTGGAGTAAATTTCCGTCATTAGTTAAAACAAACATATTTCAAAGCAAATATGCGATAGTTACCTGTTTTCTCCATAACTGATGAGTATCTGTAGCCAGTGTATATTGGCAACTAAGAACTATCAATGACAAAGCATACCATTCCAGATGAACCATTCCTTTACCTCAGATAGAATCTTTTTTGGTTGATTTTTTCTGGTCACGTGTTTTCTTTAGACTATTCCTTAAACGACAAAAATGATATTAATATGTATGAGAAAATAAGGTTATAATAGATGTGTAAGCTTGTATAATATAGTTAACGTTCTATACAAAATCATACAATACGACTATATCCACAACTTTCTTTGCATATTTACTTCAAAGGTGTCCCCTTTTAGAAAATACCCACATCGTGCAAATTAACACGCAAAGTCCAACTTATCATTCTCATTGAACATATGTAGCAGCAATTATCATTCTGCATAGCTTTGTAGCTATTCTGAGTTCTTGTCTATGGTAATGTATTTGCCAAGAAACATTTTACATGCAAAATCATATAAAGTCAAACCCATCTAATCTGACTGGATTTTTGTCAAAATTTTAAAGATACAATTTACCGATTTGAACGACAACAACATTAGTTTTCACTGTATTGTTATGAGAAAACTTGATGATTCTAAGAAGTATTCATTTCCATAGATTTTCATATCAGCGACATGATTAGAAACGACATCTGAGTAACTCTTCAAACTCCGCATTGTCTATTGCACAAAAGAACTTAAATGAAGCTGGTAAAATGTTTGTAAAGTCTTCGTCAAGGAAATTCTGTAATAACGATGATATACAAAACCTTTATATAACCGACATTGATTTTATCGTGTAAATACGCGATGACTTATATCCTGATTAGCATAACACTTTGATGGCGATGTATTGTTAAAAACCAAAATCACGAATATCTCATTTTGCTCTAGCTTTGAACAATCTTTAATTTTGTCCAAGATACAGATCATATCGATCACATATCATGTTAGTGTTATTTTACTTTTTTTATTCGCGTGAGTTATATATATATATATATATATATATATATATATATATATATATATATATATATATATATATATATATATATATAGATATATTATATATATATAATATATTATATATATTAATTTAATTATTATTATATTATATATATATTTATATATATTATATATATATATATATATTATATATATATATATTTATAATATATATATATATATATATGTGTGTGTAATTTACGAAATTATATATACATCGTATACATATACTTATTCAACTGAACTTTATCTCTTTTATTAAGCTTCGTGTATTTTTTTATCTTAACTTATTTGTACTTTTACTGAATCCTATGTTTTTATAGATTGTTTCTATATAAAAAACATAAAATGTTTTAATGCAATGAAATACCAGACTCGTACTTACAAAATCAATTGTGTTACTTTCCAACATAAACCGTCTCTTAAACCGTACCTGTTGCAAATTGTCTTCTTTAGATGAAGAACAACTAATGGAATTACGGGTGATCCATAGAACCAATTATTGACGTAATCTGCTGTTTATTATAATGAGAAGGATAGATACATTGCCGAATGTTCTATGATGTCCTTGCTGTGCACTTGTGTTTAAAAAGAAACCCAATTACATGACGCAAAACGGTGTTTAGGTATAATTGAAAACGAAAATGTATTGTTCTGTCATTTTGACTGTAAGTTTTTAAGACAGAATGTTAAACTGTTCAATATTCATGTGAACAGTTGTTTTTAACTGGCAATTTACCTCTAAAATATTTTTAATTAATCTGCTCATTCGTCGACTCTCTAGCGAATATTTCATGTATCCATAATTTTGAAGAAGAGAAGTGAATATTTATCAAAAAACTCTCATAGAGTTTCACAAATGTTTATTAATTATTTCTTTTGCTGTAAAAAGCCTCTAATTACTACAAATGTCATTCATTAAACTATTTTAGAAAATGTATTCCTAGGTAATACGCACGGGTTAGGAACCGATTATTTCTTCTCAGACGCTTTGTGGGATCCTATTTAGAAGAACAAAAAACCTCAATTTTTTGGTATTTTAGTTTGTTATTTATTTGAAAGTTTGTGTTCAATTCATCTTGTGATTTTTAATTTTGAAAACACAAGTTTATCAAAAAAAAAAAGCGGCGATGAAATTTGATAAACAAAAAAAAAACAATTTTAGGAAAAAATATTTTCATGAATCCTACCTCTTAACATAAACACACTTTCAATCTCCTGTTACACTTGTCAGTGAATGTAAGTTTCTTCAGTGTGTATTATAGATAAATCAAAATATATTGCATGAAATTCGAAGAAAAAATATTACCTTTTGTTTTTCTCTCTTCGTAATGGTGTGAGTAATATTTCCAACGTGACCTTTAATTGTTAGAATCTAACATGTCTTTGGCGGTATACGTAGAAACTTCCTTTTAAAAGCACTGTGTTCAATGACGGGGTGTTTGCAATCCACGTGGGTTAAAATAGGAGAATTTTGAAACGTTATCTGCATTGATGAATATTTATGAGACCGCAAATAATTATTGACCAATTGCAAGCTTGATGTGAAATGCGCTGAACACCATATGAAGTATCTAACATTACAAGTGGACTGAGTAATTCGACTGTGTGTCTGTGATGCGGAATTAAGGTATACATGTACCTGCTATATACGGATTAAGTTAAATGTATGGATAGTGATAACAATTAGCTGTTGTTGTGTACATTTCTCTGTGGTTTACTTTTAGATCTACGTATTTCGTTATACTGATGATTTTTTGTTTATCTACGTAACTCGTGTTACCTATCGATCAATGATACAAATTACTTGCCTAATACGAACTGATATTTCCCTTTCAAACTGAACAATTTGATTCACAGAAAAGAAAATAATTAAGAACTTGTCGTGGTAAACAGATTGCTAAGAATAAGTGTTAATTGTATTGACTTGTATTGACTTCAAGCTACAATTTGAATGGCTATAAAATTATTTTTCTTGAAGTGGCGACTAATTACGATAAAAGCAACACAGTTCCTTATATTAATTTCGAAGTAATCATTAAAAGATTAAACATCTTATTCAATCGTTAATTATCGACGTTTCCATGTTGCACTTTACTATATATGGTAGGGTAATATGAAGGGTCGTCTACCTGAAGCAGTAATATTCCCCTCAGGGAATATTACTGCTGGGAGTAGAGAATCTTCATATCACCCCACCAAGAGGCCCATTAACTGTTAATTATACCGAAACAAATGAGTCAAACACTTGACCGAGCCTTTGGTGGAATCTTAGTCTTTGTAGAATCCTTATTGTTCTTTCTTCATCGTTAGCAGCAACATGGAAACGCTTCTTACCGTCGTCTGCGTCCATTTTATTTGTTTACTCGGAGTCAACAAAAAAGACAACTCTTGCGATAATCAGAGAGAGGTTGCCAGGGGGGACACCTGCTCCAGGAAAATATGATGTTTTTCATCCCTAGGGAGAATATGATGTTCTGTAACATCGTCGCTTGGTGTGTTTTAACGAATCAACTTCACATTAATACAGATCAGGTATATTAATAACCAGTACCATGTTGATAACTGTAGTTATCATTGTGCTAAATTAAGAAGCAGATTTGTCGTGGTCGTTCTAAAGTAGTCATCAGTCCTCCTTATCACCTGAACACATCTCTAGATTTCCCAGAGTTCCTTGTTTGTCCAATGCACACCACATTTGTACATTGTCTCCTGGACGGTATAACCCTTTACACCCTGCAGACCATGAATGACTGGTCCAAACAATAGACGAGATCATGCAATCTCGATAGGATTAAAACAAATATTTGTGACTGTGATATATATAAAAACGAATCTCAGATACCAAAGTATAAATCTTTAGGATATATATAAAAAAAAATCTCAGATACCAAAGTATAAATCTTTAGGATGTCCAGGTTACAGATACAAATCTAGTAAGAAATGGACAAATGAGGACCTCTGGAAATCAAGAGGTAGGATCAGGTGCCATGAAGCACCCAGTGTTGACAGGTTACACCCGCCGTCAGTCCACGGCCAAAGAAAGATCCAGACTATCTGTCTTTATATCTGTATTTCCAGATTATATCCTTGGATAAGATGATCTTGACACGAAAACACTGTTGATAGAGGGGCATTAGCTGTGCTTACCCGCAAACATATTTTGGTTTTTTTTCTAGTGTTACTACCTGTAATTGATGTAAAATAACAGATAAAAAATATAAACGCGCATAATAGATCTTATATCCCTATACATTTTATAAAACTATTGTCAGATCATGTGTGGTGTTCATATACGATAAGGTGGAGTTAATCAATTGCAAAGAAAAAATTCCAAACCTGGGTTTCTCACAAACTATATAGGAGGATAAGATTTTTTTGGCCTATATATATATATATATATATATATATATATATATATATATATATATATATATTATATATATATATATATATATATATATATATCTTTTATTTTCTTATTTTATATCAATCTAAGTAGTGAAAAAAAACATGGCGCATTAATACTATTGCGTGTCCTATTTAATTTCCTCTCCATCGTGTTCACGTTGATTTGGCAAGATCTAATGAGACATATTCTTGCACTACCCAAGCTCCAGCAAATTGTTTCGCTCAAGCACACCCAGAGTGTCTAATTGTACTGTCTTATACTGTCTTATTGTTATACAATGTAAAGTTGACTGCATGCTAGAAAACATACCATTATTCATGTTTGATACTGTTTATCCTTCTGGAATAACTTCGAATGGTTGGACCAGGTTGTAATATTTTTTTTTTGGCTTATAAGTTCTGAAATTTCAAAACCAAACTTAATCGAGTAAGACATAAACGTGAATTGTGTATCGTTTATTTTTTCTTCCTCGTTGTTTCTTCATAATTTTAATTTAAACTTCTTAAAGTATTCAAATCAATTACTGATTTGATTTCAAAGTTGGTTTGTGTTAGTATCTGCTAGAATTATTTAAAACGTCATTAAAGCCCACGGCAACTTCCTCTGATAAATGTTAATTGAATAGAAATCGTTTATAACCATATATCTAGGTTTTTATAACCAATCAATAGCAATCCACAAAAACATATCATTAATTCATGTAAAAAATTCTATGTGCAAAAATAATAAATGTGATATCGCTTTCTTGATGCAGTACTGTTTTTATCTTTTATGTTTTGTAAACCTTTAGAGAGGTGTAATCTCATAGTAGCTCATTTTACGATAATATAACCTATAATTATTATAGGATTTGTGTGTGGGTTTAAGCTGTTATAGCATATCAATCATTTGTTGTAGGGTACAGGAAATGATATTATTTGTAGAATGCTTAACGATATATAAACAAAAATGCACACTGATAAATAGATAAGTTAATAAAAACAAATAGGTATGAATGTATGTATGTATGTATGTATGTATGTATGTATGTATGTATGTATGTATGTATGTAAGTATGTAGGTGGATAGGTAGATAAATAGGCAGGTGTGTAGGTAAATATGTCGGTAGGTAGGATAGTAGGTAGGTAGTTAGGTATGTATGTAGGTACTTGTGTAGGTTAGGTAGGTAGGTATATAGGTAGTTAGGTAGGTAGAAAAATAGACTTAGTAATGAATTTTTAGTTAGTAAGACTAGATCTATATGTATGTTTTGTTTGGAATTACATGGGGCTATTTCCTTAGTTCTATAATGTAATCTTTATCAGTATTAGAATTAATTCTAGTTTTGCCCCTATAATATAGAAAAAAATATAGATTTTTCTTTTTTGTTCAACTTAACTTTATTTTAGTTGTCTGCTTCAAAATACGTTGTCTCAAAAAACTATACACTGAGGTCAAATGAACTCATATGCAGTCATTCTTGACTGATGAAATGATAATTTGAAAAATCGGGATTGATTAAATATATATATATATATATATATATATATATATATATATATATATATATATATATATATATATATATATATATATATATATATATATATATATATATAGTGGACATCTGGAACAATGCGCAAACGGAACATGCGCAAACGGAACATTTAAAATATTGCCTTTCTACAAACATTTTCTCACAGTCACGTCGTTAACATCGCAACTCCCTGATGATTCCAAAGATGGATGGAACCATTCGGAGAACAGTATAATTAACAAACTGTGATAATATATGAAATGGAAACTTTAGATTTACTACATTTCCACCATTTTGATAGAACTGTTTTTAATATATATATATATATATATATATATATATATATATATATATATATATATATATATATATATATATATATATATATATATATATATATATATATATATATATATATATATATATATATATATATATATATATATTATAGGGGTGTCTATAATTTTGCTCTCCTTTTCCTATCACGAAAAGGAAATCAGCACTTTTTAACAAAAACCATGTGTTTTCTTTTTTAAAATTCAAACTTACTTTAAGATAGAAGTGAAATCAAGTAAATATTTTATATTTTGATAATTGGAGTATATTGATAAAAGGTAGGTTATAATAATACTTCACGCTGACATTTTTCTCATGTTCAGAACTCACAACTGAATACTACAATCTATAAAAGTAATTACGGGAAAATGTTGGCGAACATGAATGAAATATCAATTAATAATTGGTAATAACATTGTGGGAAGCTGTTCTCATAAACATATTTACATGAATTTATATAGGTGAATACAATTTGATATTTCTTTATAAACTTTCATACATGTATGTACAAATAAAAAAGTGTGTTTAATAATTTGACACTCTCGTGATAAAATACCTTTCCATGGCAACTGTTGTCCTCTAACATTGGACGGCAAAATTATAAAGATCCCCGGATATGGCTCCAAGGCAAAACCGGTTACTTTGACAATATCCATGTCTTCGGGCGAATATGTATCATTCTACTATCCAAAGTTACAAAACGATATTTATCAAGTAAAGGCCTATCTTGAAAAGCTAAATATATCGGTACACTTTTAAAATAAGTATTTAATGAGCTGTGTTGTCTGTTGCAATTTCGAGATAAATGAAGAAAGTGACCTGTGTCTAAATTAACTTTAAATTCAGTTATACTTGTACTTGCAAGAATGGTATTATGTTTATAACATTTACAACCACTTTGTCGTTGCCACTGCAGGTGTCTGTTTGGGTTCCGATGGTATATATAAACCAAGCATCTGGTATTCCGGTGCCACCTGATAATTTTATAGACTATTTCGCAACTGATAACACCATTTAAATTCTACATTCTTCAAAAGCTAAGATAGTCACCCCAAAATATAAGATGGTCATACAATAGCTATATTTACAGTGGTGACTCCTCGGACTTTTTGTGCCTTGTAAAACACCAATTTCTCTCATCATCACCAGTGTTTGGTTAGCTAGTGTAAGATAACAGTGTTAATTTCCCTTGTCTTATACTATGTTGTACCACGTAGAGAAAGGTGCTACTTTTAAAACGTTAACAAGTGTAATGATAAGTAATACGTAATATCTTCATTTAGCCTAATGGGAATTTAAATACTCTAAAAGAAACAATGGGTCATTTGAACATTTCACATGGGTATTTTTAATGCAGGAGGGGAACAGAAATTTACAATATCCCCCACACTGCACTAGACCCTGTCCTGACCTACTTCACTATGACCATTCGCATAAAATCGGATGGGATGTTAGGGATCTTCGAAAGCTGAAACGCAATTCATATACGTCAATATTATACTTTTACAATTTGTTATAGACTGTTGCCGTTGTCTAATTTTAGACCAATCAACATAGCATAATAGATCTATTACCGGTACCGGGTCATACTTACAAAATTGTCCTTTCTGTTGAGATTGATTGATATCATTTGGTTTTTTTTTTCTTTATCTGAAAAATCACGTTTGATGTCAACGTTCTGCAAATTCCGGTCGGTATAATGTCGTGTTTTGAAATAACTTTGATTCATTAAATGACAGTGTAAAGTGTTCGTCAGATTTGTATATACGGGATATCTTGAACAGTAATACTGTGGTATCTGTGATTTTTTATGTTCAGTGAAAACGTTGGTATTGTTCACCTATTGACTATCACTATATGCAGGTCGCGGCAATATAATATCCAAACGTATTTGAATCTATAAATGTATATCATCAGTTGAGGTACGATTATGTGATGGTCAATTTATTTTTAAGATCGGATTCAAAATAAAAAAATATACATTTTCATTTAGGTATAATTCATATAAAATAAAGTAAGATAAAAAAACACATTATAAATTCGTAGACTGGAAAAACTTTTATTTCTGATTGGGTTCTCTTTTATGTAGGGATACAAGAAGGAAGTAGTGAAATACCACCTCAAGACTAAGCCTCGCCCAAGACCGAGAGCCATCCGTGGATTCTCTCTCTCTCTCTCTCTCTCTCTCTCTCTCTCTCTCTCTCTCTCTCTCTCTCTCTCTCTCTCTCTCTCTCTCTCTCTCTCTCTCTCTCTCTCTCTCTCTCTCTCTCTCTATATATATATATATATATATTTATATATGTGCGCGTTATGAATTAGATTCTACTATCGAAAATGTAGAAGTAATAAATGCATTCGCGTGACCAAAAATAGTAAATAAAATATGATCAAATTGTTGTTATTGATATTTCTATTCTAATCAGCTATCATCTGAATACGTCACAACATTATCTCGAGCAATACTACATTGATTGGGATATCAACAGCCCTTTTACCTTAATGTGAAATATACACACAATTCACAAATCTACGTCATACATCATTAAGTTTTAGAGGGATAGCCAGCTACTTGTCGATGTATACAGAGTTTATATTATATTATCAACATATAATAAATTTGTATTCCATAACTATATCAGCTTAAAATAAAATATCGTACTTTAGTTACATAGATGGAACAAATAGCAAGCTATTTTTTGTCCATTTTACAGTAAAATCCATATATTCTGAAAGCGTAGAGTCTTATGAACCCTATTTTGACTTGGACGAGTTTAAAACATATCATTAAAATTACACTGACTAGAGTAATCGTTCCTAATTGTCTCAGAGAGTATCCAGTGAGGAATAAAATAAAATAAAATTCATAGAATCATCCGTATGATAATCAAAAGGTTGCTCCGCCCAGCCATCTTATGTGAATCGGACAAAACTGTGAGATAGGATGTTTCTTTATGTTCCATAATGATACGACCTCTTGCGGTAGTGGAAGGATGTTCGACTCGCGGCTTTGATCCCATATACCAGGTCATACCATACTGTAGTTATTGTTCCTTCGCCAAGCATTCAACATACCGATTAAATGTCACGGGTCTTTCGGACCATTTTAACTAAAGTAAGTTATCATTAGATAACATCGTACAAATCTTTATAAAGGGGTTAGACGGATTGGGGAATACAACTACATTAAATTCGAGCTCAACTGATGAAGTCTTTGACAGAAATAATATTGGGAATTTCCTTTCACCTGTGAATATATATATATATATATATATATATTTATATATATAGTATATTTTATATATATATATATATATATTTATATATATATATATATATATATATATATATATTATATATATATATATATATATATATATATATATATATATATATATATATATATATATATATATATATATATATATATATATATATATATATATATATATATATATATATATATTTGAGTTTACGTTTATAATATCTATTGTAGTTACGGCCGAGATATCGTGTCACCGTTGGTGTTAGTTTTAGCAATTTGGAGACTTGAATTATTCGTATATTGGAATATATGAGGTTTGGCTAAAAGAATAACACATTTCGATATAATGCGAATATGTATGTTTTGTAAGTTATTATAAATTGAACTAGGATCTAATACTAATTTCAGCATTCCTACACACATATATATCCCTCTTTGTAGTATGAAATCCATCAGAATCATGTATCAGTATTAATTTCGTCATTCTCTTTATGTGCTTTTTCACTAATAAAATGTAACACTATTGGGATTGCCATTACCGGTGACTTTTCTATCGTCGAAAATGAAAACCTCAAAAGTATTATTTGATGAGATCCGAAAAACCTTTACACAATTAAAGTTTAGTTATGAATTATGTCGAGAATGTTTGCAGATGATGTTCCAAACATGAAGACGAGGAATCAGACACTTTGTCGGAATGGTTGGCAACTCTTGTCAGTTGATGGAATCTCGAATAACTAAACTCAAAGGAGCCACAGAAACGCGGTATCTTTTTGTGTTCAGTCACTTAGAAGTGATTGCTAAGCAAAAAGGGTATATAGCCAATATGTACTGGTCCCTGCAGGCACGGGCTCAAATAATATAATATTTGTTTTTAAGGCACATTGCTATAATTGCCTATTAGAAAAACTGGGCTTTAATACTATTTCTGGTAATCAGACATGCACTTGTACCTATATCCGATACTGATTATGAGCTCCGATACTTATATTGGATGCCTAAACTTTATAAAATCCCATACAGACATCGAAGCGTAGCAGCATCTAGAAAATGCTCTACCAAACAGTTAGCTATATTACTTAACAAAACAATGACAGCCGTCCAGAAGTACTTTCAACAATACTTTACAGTTGCTTATTCTAAAAGCTTTGTAGATCAGATGTAGATACTAACAGCATTTAGAAAGTTGAAAAACAAATCCAAATCTAAAGTGCCAAAGCATACGACTTTACTAATATTCATATAACAATCTTAAATAAAAGAAGCGTTTTTGCTGTCATCGACAATCGACTAAGATGATACCTAGTCATTGGTTATCATTATTATCATAATGGTTATTCCATCCAACATCACTCTACTTCAACACAAACATACATTAAAGTCCAAGGACATATAGAACAGATGCTAAAATTTCTAACAGACAATATATTTATATGAAGTGTTTTGAGAGCAGGCCATTCATCAAAACGTCGACATTCCGATGGTAACCAATTGCAATTATGTCCCTTTAATAGCTGATCTGTTCTTGTATCCATATGAGCGAAGCTGTATTCAGAAGTTTTTTTCAATCAAAAAGAAGGAAATAGCTTGCTGTGAAGTTTAATTTGACATCTAAATATACCGACGACGACGTTCTGAAAAGTAATACTTTCATACATATGTGGATGTGATATATACCGAGGATCTAGAAATCTAATATCACTTAATCTAATACATACGCTTCCAATGGACACAGTCGGGGTATTAACAACCAAGCTTTACGTCAAACTAGATTGTATTTGTTTCCCTATTGTCCGCTTTCCATATTGAAATAGTAATATCCTTTTTTAGTCTGCATATGTTGTTTATATCGCCCAGATGATTTGATATGCCAAACATGAACTTTTCATATACAGTGACAAATTAAGTTTATGCCATAGGAATATCGGGCATCGCATTTAATGTCAACATTTCGCAAATTTTACGGTCGGTATAATGACCTTGTCTGCAATTACAGTGTTTTATTGAGTGAAATGTAGAGTTGCTTGTTCAATAGTGGTTGTTGAATTGTATTTGCCAATGATGAGGAGGATTTAATTCTCAATTATTTCATCTGAATTTAACTGTGGGCTCACAGAAGGTATAGAACCTATTTCTACCTCTTTTCAGAGGTCCACATGTGTTCAATTTTCACCCTATTTATATAATGTCTCATGAACATTCTTTCCATTTATACTTTGTTATCTGTGGTTTTAATATTTATTTAGTTACACATACCTTTAATTCAGGGTATATTTTGCAATGCATTTTTGTACATCTGGTGGGCTATCTAAATTTAATTTATCTCCAGCAGATTCAGAGATTGATTTTTAAATTATCTTTAGCTGTTCAGTTATCTGTTCTAATATATTCTTCTGAAGCAGTGGTGGTTTGATTAAAATTGTCCTATGACAAAAGACGAAATAGAGCGAAGACATCGCATTGTGCTGTAAACACATTAGTGTATCTAATTGTGTACTTCATATTAATTATTTAGATAATTAATTGATATAATAACATTTCAATGAATGGTTTGTACTTTCATGTTTTGCAGCCATTATGAAGTCACAGTCAGGGATCTGTGCATTAATATATCGATACAATTAATTTAAAATCAACTTATTAATTAATGTCCACTAGCTATATAACTGGAGGACTGTTAGTAATGACCAATTTTCAAAACCCCGAAATATTATCAATATAATTGTCAGAATCAGAAACCCATTACTTCATCATGTCAAAGAGCATCCTGGCTGAAAAATGAAAATTACAATATTTATAGGACAGTTTAAAAACAACGTCGAAAATTCGATCAAAATCGGTGCTCGAGTTCTCGAGATATTGACCTCCAAAGTGCTCGATTTTACCTGCTTTCGGTAAACTAATTAATCTTTCGTTTTACTTCCAGTAAACTGGACAGCTACGTTGTGACGTCAAGGATAAGCCTGAGGATGACTGCTGTGATGGAGGACATAGGAAGTGGATGGGAAAGCAAGTCATATTTGTCGCTGTCAAAATCACAAAATTTACGAAATAAATCATTAGTTTTACACCGAATTTTATTCAAATGCATTCATATAACGAACATGATTTTGTCTTTTAAATGTATTACAATTACGGATGGATGACAAACCCACACTTACAATGCCATGCTTTATTTCGAGATTTCATCTTTTTATTTTGTTTTCTTTCGTTCTTGTGTTTTATAAATACAAAATGACAGCGACCGCCTGCAATCTGTGCTATGTTTTAATTCCACTTACTTCACACCTTCCAGTGAATAGTCCTTTTACTGGGCCGGGTTTCTAAGCGGGTGGTTTTGTCATCAGAGAGAGTGTAATACTTTCTGTGTATCAAACGCTGCGTAGGATATTTTATGTCTGAGTGGATTTAAAAGAAGTCGATATTTTTTAATTTATGTTCGGCGACTAAATTGATATATGAATAGAAAGATAGATAAATAAATAAATAATCTGATACTGACTGATGATTAATGATCATAACAAGTGCGACAATAAATAAATCATGTGCATGTCTACATTTAAGCACCATAGGCATCGCTTTACACTGTGTTTGGGTTTTGATTTCGCTTTAGCTAATGAAATACTATCATCATAGACGTATTTAACATGTGTCATATATGTCTCAGACGGCATATATATATATATATATATATATATATATATATATATATCTGTGTGTGTATGTATGTGTGTGTGTATGTGTGTGCGTGTGTGTGTGTGTGTGTGTGTGTGTGTGTGTGTGTGTGTGTGTGTGTGTGTGTGTGTGTGTGTGTGTACCAGAACTCCGTTTGATGATTTGTTTGTGGGTAATAAGTGTGTAACAGCTTTCGTTTTGGACTCAACTGAAAATTTTAATTCTTTCCCGAGGTAATGGGGTGTAGTGTTGGTCCAGTGGGCGTTCCTTGTATATCAGTAAACACACGTAAAGGAAATGTGATTTTTGTTTTCAAGTAAATTTCAATTGATGATACAGTTAAACACAAATTATTTCCACTACATTTTAACTTGGTTATAGTATATATGTACTTTATTGACCGTACTAAACGCACGGTATTAGTGTATATAACATATTTGATTCAGTCAGTCTTACAATTTGATTCCGCAAAGGAATACAAGTATTTGAATTATTCTTTCTCTATAAATTACAAATATACTATTTTTACTCAGAGTGATGTAAGCATAGACAATAGATTCGAAAATAAAGCTAGGGTTCTTCATGTAGAGCATCGCCGCCTATTAAGGAAATTGTTAGAACTTAATCACGCTTTCCCGATCAATTAAAAATCCCCCCCAATCACGACTGCGACAGTTCTAAACAATTATTTCTGCATACATATGTATAAAGATATATCCAGGCAATAAATAATGTATACGTGTATTAATTGTCGCCAACAACTGTAGTATTTGCTGAAACTAAACGTAAATTCAAGCACGTACCTCGCACTTGGCGCGCGAGTTGTTTCGTCATATGGAGTTCCTTTATAGCTACTCGAGCGAATAATAAAAGCGGATTTTGCAGTTTCTCGCTTATTTCTCGAAAACGAGTGCACAAATTTTGAAATGTCTGGTTTTATGAATACTGAAAATTTCATTTTCATTCAGAATGCTCTTTAAATAGAATGTTTGTGAGTATGTGACTCCCGTCTTTGCTTTATATCTGGTAGTTCGTCTTTACCATTTCTTTTCATTCAACATTTCGTCAATTATACCCATGCGACTTGCATTGGTACAAAGTAAACGGGAAGGATAGAAGCAGACATTCCATAATAAAATCAGTCAAACAGATGTAACGTGTTATTTTCTTCTTGTGAATGCACACTGAACATATACTTAAGACAAGACAAACTAACAACACGACATTAAAAGAATCTAAAATAATTTTTAATTTCCTGATTTTCTCGTAACTTCCAAATCTTCATGCACAATACACAGACAGATTGAATTCTTATTTTAATACAACATTTGTAAATAAACGATATTGTGTATTATATGTGCCATAATAAATTAAATGGCAAATGAACTGCAATTGATAATAAATAAAGTACCAAATACACATGCTGGCCTAGAAAAATATATTTAATGAGTAAATAACTACACATATAATAATATTAATTATACAATAGCTTAAGATAATGACGAACACTGATGGTTCACTTTAAAGATGACACGTGTTAAATAATTTTATTCTCGCACATTTTTCAGCATGTATATTTTTAAATGTTTGAAACAAGCACGAACATTTCAACCTAGATTGAGCCCATGAGGATAAGAGTTTAGTTTTGCGAGACTACATCTGAAAATCGAAACATGACTTACCACCATTCATTTCAGTCAAATCTAGTTACATACTTTCTTAAGATTGATAAGATCGTGTGACCCAAGTTTTCTGTCCCATCCTTATTCGAGGTCTTTCCCCGAGATATTTCATTTATAAAATAGAAAAAAAATAACGGACTAGAGCGAGATTGTTGATGTTGTTTGTTTGTTTGTTTGTTTGTTGTTGTTTATCGTCAAAAACTCAAAATTGTTTCACGCATATGGAGACGTCGCCAAATGCCGGTGAAGGGCTTCAAATTTTGACCTATGGTCGGCACTTACGGCCACTAAGCAGTTAGGGTTCTTTAACTTGCCGACCTCGGTTTTTAATATCTCATCCGACTAAAGCGGGAATAATTATTTGTATACAACAGTAGGGTGTCAAGGACTATCGGAGACTAACAAAATATCATAATGAACTATGGATTAAAATACACTACTAGTTAACTATCGTTACGAGAGTTTACTAAAGTAAAATGTAGTTAACGAAGTAAATGACCGCTTTTCTATAATACATAGACACTTTACTTAGATTTTTTCAGTAGGAATTAAAACGTTTTTCCTATAGTATATAACAATTTCGTACTATAGTAAAGTTAGTATATTTTCGGTTCGGTTACACCCACAAACGTTATCAGAATAATAGTCGTTGTTGAAATCAGCAACCATAATTGTCAATCAATATTACCATAAGAAATGACTGGACATATAATTGTTTGTTTTCGCTGCTCAATGCATCTGTGTACCTAAATTCGTTTTATGGTTTTGGGATCGTTTAGATTTCTAATCAACGTTATATCACAAATACATAAACAATTTTTTATCAGTGGAAGTATGCCGGAAAAGCATAAACAGTTTTTGATCCAAACATTCGTGTAACGAAAAAGTAGGAACAATTTATCTATTATTGCATCTAAGCGACTAGGCTCACAATGAATCAATGAATATTCAACGTTTTAAATACGAATTGCGAACGAATCAATGGAAGGCGTCTGTAAAATAAAACTGTAACCTGTTCTATGCTTATCACCACCTTGATGATTATACCTGTAGCCCATCATTTCATTAACCTTATCGGATCCCTGGATGAAATTGACGCTGTAAATTATAACGACATGCAATTTATTCCAGGAGAATGTGGCTATGGAAAAATATTGCTACGCGCAAGATAAGATATCGTTTATTATTAAAAATAATATAAATACAAATATCGATTGAATTTTAATGGCTGCCCGTCATCTATTGTCATAACGCTTATTCTTTAAAGTCATGTGCACCTTGGTCACTGATACAGATGTAATATGAGAGATCACACTTGAATATTAAACTGTCAAAATGAATTGTCTTGTTTGTAAAAGTTTCAAATATTTGTATTTTTTTTATAAATGAATTTTTTGAAAATCCCGGGTTGAAAAAAACTTGTTATAATGTCGTTTTCAGGAAAATAAATTGAATACGAACAATGGGCAAGTACGCCATTTGTTTTCTTACATGGATGGAAGAAATATCAATTGTCGGCGTATTTCATTCACATTGATGTACTTGATACCCCACAATCACCCGCACGGGGTTTATATTTAAAAAATGATCGATATGCCAGTGCTTGTTCAACATATGAACATTTTATATACAGAGTTAAACTACTAACTGTCAAATTATTGATACAGGGATATCGAAAACCGCGTTTGATGTCAACGTTCCGCAAATTTTATGGTCGACGTAATAGGTTTGTTCGTCATTACTCTGTTTCATTAAGTGAAATGTTGAGTTACTTGTTCGATGACGGTTGTTGAGAAGTCTGTACCAATTGGGACGAGGATTCGTTCCTTGCGTATTTCATTTTAATTTGACTGGACTCACGGCGGGTGTGACCGGTCGACAGTGGATGCTTACTCATCCATGGCACATATTTCCACCTCTTGGTTTCCAGAGGTGCATGTTTGTCCATTTTTTACCAGATTTGTACACTTATCCTGGACACCCTAACGATTTATACTTTGGTATCTGAGATGTTTTATATCTTTTTCAGCAACATATTCGTGATTTGTTAAACTTTCCTGCGGAAATGTGCCTTTTTTCTAATCGCGGGATATTCTTTTTCCATCAAATTGACAGCCTACATACCTTTAATATGTACGACTTTTATCCATCTCAGATGTACGATCATACGCATAGGTTATCAAATGTCATTGATATTGTTTGAATAACTCATTAAAAAATTTATATGATTAAAAAATATCCTATTTTGCTGAAATCGTAATTAATCACGAAAATTACAAATTCCCATTTTCTTGGAATTACATGAAATCATCCAATAGGAAACTTAGATCAATTATCGTATTTTCTCGCGGTAATTGTTGTACTTATACAACGCAATACATAATATACAAAGAGAGCAACGTCCAGATAGATGCAACCTCATGCATATCGTTGGTCGAAGGCAGGTTATCACAATATGCTCTCTTTGTATGATACCTATTCTTATTTCGGATTTATACGTTAAAATTCGAGTTCATCTGATGAAGTTTCATTGACAGAAACGATCGACTTGAACATATGTTTTTAACTCTTTTGTAATACTTTGGTATTGTTAATAACATTTACATGTAAAAAAAAATCAGATACCAAAGTATAAATCAATAGAATGTCCAGGACATAGATACAGATCCGGTAAACATGGACAAACACGGACCTCTAGAAACTAAGAGAAAGCTACATATTGTTTTGACATGGATTCAGTTATCGTTAATCGCGAAAGTAGTAATAAACGTGCAAAGATAATGTTTTATTTTGTTTTATTATCTTTAAGTAATAATTACTATTTAATCAATACAACTTGAATATGAAATAAACATAATACGAAAGTTAGAGTTTTATGAAAACGAAAAAATACGAATAAGAAAAAGGCAAAACGAATGCTTCGTCAGTAGAGCTATATTTTTAAATAGAGGTAGAGTTCCAATACAAAAAAGGGTATCATACCAGAACAAACCATAAGCTGAATGTATTCCGAAATCTATATCAGAGAATGCAACGCAAAATATTACAACATGCATTAAAAGGATGCCATCTATACGGAAAAAAATCGTTAGTATAAAATCAAAGTGATAGAAAGGTATTAAGTTGTTACAAAGAAATGTGAAAGTACACGACAAATGAAGTAGATAGATTATTTTCAATCTTACGTTTAACGTTTTAGAAGTATGAAGGGAACTGTGAAAATACTACTTTGTTCTCACACACTCTGTAGATAGACTTACAATTACAATATAGATTACATATATACTTACGCTACAATATATTTCGAACCGGAAGTGTAAAACAGTTCAACTTCACGGGACAAAATGAACAACTTACAATGTAATTGTGTGAAATTTTATTCTGAATGCAGGGCATATGATTTCGTCACATACATTGTTAAAGAGGCATTACCTGTGTTTACCCAAAAACTGTTCTATTTATAGGTCACCTAAGTCAGCCTTCATTCGTCGTCGTCCATCTTGCGTTGTTCGTAAATAATTAAACATTTTAAACTTTGCTAATTATGCTAACAATTTGTAATATCTTAAACTCCCAAAAATAGACGAATCTTTAGACATCTTTTTTACCCCTGTACACAAAGGATAAAAATGAATACATGTCTAAAAAGAGCTTGATGCCTTCTAATTAAATTGTGGAATTTATTACCCTGGTTGGCGGGGGTTTCGGGCCTTGGGTGGGGCCAATATAGCCATATAATTATTGTGAAATTTTTCTTCTTTACCGCTATGAATTGTATTGATAAACTGAATACATTTTTATAATATTATAGACATAATGTCAATGTTATAATGATCAAGACGATCGTTTCTGTCAATTATGTCTCAGCAGTTGAGCTCCAATTTTTCTAAACGGTGCTATCAGTGCGAAATATTACTTTAATATAAGATTATCAGCTGGTACCGAAATACCAGGTATTAGGTTTATGTATACACCGTGGACTAAAACGGTCCACCACCAGTGGCAACGACCTAATTGTTATAAATATAATAAGTGGAATACCAAATTTATACTGCTCAAGACGATCATTTCTGTCAATTTGACTTCATCGGTTAAGCTTTAATTTTAAACAGATTTTCTAAAGTGAAAGTGATATTAGAAAAAGCATGATGTTTCCTGTCTAAATTGTGAAGTTTATTACTCCAGCAGGAGTTCCGGATCTGGATTAGATCAATTAGACTATACAAATGTTATATCATACAAGATGTACAACATGACTTTGTAACTCAAAATCATTGACTTTTTGTATACAAAGATATATGAGAAAGTTAGAAAGTTGTACAAATAATAAGTTTGAATAAGTTGCAAGTAAATAATTGCCAAACTCAAGCAAATTCCACCAAATATTTAGGGATTTAAGAATGTTTTTGACTGTGTATATCACATTTTTGCTATTGTTTATCAATAATATAAACATAATACCAAAGGTATAATGCTCAAGACGATATCATTTCTGTCAATTAGACTTCATCAGTTGAGCTTCAATTTGAAAAGTATGTGTTTTTTCTAAAGATAAAGTGGTATCATACAAGGCCAAATGATATATCTAAAAGAAATCCGTCTAAGAGTAACCACTGTAAAAAAAATGAAAATAAAAAAAAGAAAATTAAATGGTGTTAACAGTGTCAAATATTACTTTAGTATAAGATGAACAGCTGGTTCCGAAATACCAGGTACTAGGTTTATGTATACCCTCGGGGACTCAAACGGTCCACCAGCAGTGACAACTACCTAGTGGTTATAAATATTATAAACATAACACCAAAGTTTTGATGTTCAGGACGATATCGTTTCTGTCAATTAGACTTCTTCAGTTGAGCTTCTAAGTCGTAAAAAGGGGAATACCTTTAAATTATAAGAAAAACTGCACATACACAACTAACGCCTATTTAACGTATTCAGCCCCCATATTCAGTAGATATTAATTTGCATTTGCATCGCATTCATATATTGATAAATGCTTAACTCACCTGTTTCGCGCAAACACAATTGATGAAATGCATTCATCAAAATATTATCCATGCAATAAAATACTTTTATTTGAAAATAGTTGAACATCATGGCAAACTAATTGCATTTTGATACTCAGCAGGTGTTTACTTAGAACTCTAAAATCCCTAAGTACTTAAGAGCGGTCGACATATTTTATTCGGGGTATGATATTGGATATTAATGAGAATTTTCATATGGTGTGTTCTTTATCGCAATGGATATGGTATTTCGTTTCTTAAAATGTTATCATTATTACTTGTATGCTTAAAACATAACCAATTTAGTTTCAGAAAATATATTGTAATGTTTCAAATTTGTTATCATTGACTTTTTATAATAATGTGGACTCACGGCGGGTGTGACCGGTCGACAGGGGATGCTTACTCCTCCATGGCACCTGATCCCACCTCTTGGTTTCCAGAGGTCCGTGTTTGTCCATTTTTACCGGATTTGTATCTATGTCCTGGACATCCTATTGATTTATACTTTGGTATCTGAGATTTTTATATATTATAATAAAATTTTTATTTTGTTCACCATCTCATAACTGCCAACGCCTGTTCCAGGAACTGTACGTACAATAATTTACGTTCCTTACAGAAATTTTCCAATGAATGCTTACATATATAACGTATCAATATTTTTTAATGTTTAGAGTATTGAAATTATATCAATGAAAGATACACAACGGTGAACGTAAAGGCAAAAGTTGATAAAAGCTTAATTGAAATATATTTGCCACGACATTTGGATACGTATATAAACACAACAGGCCTATATCGTTTTGTTTTGTGATAAAATACCGTAACATAACTAACCTGTATGTTAACTGAGTTATTGAAAGGTAGATGGACGACTAGATAGATTTGAAAGACAAAAAGGCAGACAGACAGACAGATAAATAGACAGACATATAGATAGATAGATAGATAGATAGATAGATAGATAGATAGATAGATAGATAGATAGATAGATAGATAGATAGTAAGTAAGTAAAATGTAAAAATAGTCAGAAATATAATATCTTAAATAGTCAAGTATAATCTTACGTTTTAGGAAACATAGCTGTTATATTTATGGATCTAAGTATAATCGATATGTGTTCTATTTCATAAGTATAGATCCACATTTCGAAGCTGTAATCACACTGACATTTTCAAGAAAAACATTTGTTACATTAATAGCTATATCATTAATGCATCTGGAATTTATAAAACGAATTTTATTTTATCATCCAATTCTCCTAGAATATATCAGTCTTGAAAATCTTAATATCTACCATGTACCATTCAATATCAATTACAGGAATACACAAATTCGTTTCTGTATTTTCAATCCCATTTATAATGTCATTAGTCAATATCCAATTCATCATCGGAACTCGCATCACATCGAAATATCGAAAATGTCAACTGGAACTACTCCTTGTCGCCATAAAGCCTATTGCTGATGATCATCGAAATGGCATGGTCGTTTATTTTCTTCATCGAGGCGGGCATTAACTACTTTTAAAGATCACTTATATTAAAGTACAAACATACACCTTAAAGAAAGTCGCTGACGGCATCATGAAGGTTAATTAACTGTAACTGACAGCGAGCAAATTTCAATTTGTACATAGAATGGGATATGTCAGGTTCTTTGTTATGCTTGTTTATTTGTACTTTCTTTTAATTGACAATTGTTTGTACCTTACTTTGGACACATGTCCTTATATATCATGTCGTCCGTCCTTCTACTTTAATATCTATTTTGATATGTCGAATTTAAGGGGCATTAGCTGTTTTTATAAAAACAAAATATTTCATTTCTTTCTACTTTTACTACGGGATCTAGATGTACAATAACAGTTGTATACAGGCATAAAAATCTTACATTGCTATAATTTTTGTGAAAATAAGATCAAGTAACGTGTGGTATTCATATAGAAACAGTAAGGTTTAGTTAATCAATTGAAAGTGAAAAAGTGCCAAACCTGGGTTTCTCAAGTTCTCAAGCATTTTTTACCAAACATATGAGAATTGTGGAATTTATATCCTGTGTAAATGTTTTTTTTAATTTTTTTTATTTTCATCAATCTAAGTAGTACAAAAATTGAAAAAAAAAACAAATAATGCCCAGGATATAGGTAAAAATCCGGTTAAAAAAGGACAAACACGGACTTCTCGAAATCAAGAGGTGGGATCAGGTGTCATGGAGGAGTAAGCATCCTCCGTCGACCGGTCACATTCGCCGTCAAATCCAAATGAAATACGCAAGGAACGAATCTTTGTCTCATTTGGTACAGAATCTCAACAACCGCAGTTTAATGTGTTACTGTTTCCATTGTTACTTCTGCATGTCTTTTTATCTTTCACGTTTGATGTAATTCGTATTCTAAATAAAGGCTAAGAATTTGATAATCAATTTAGGATAACTAATACAGTAAAACCTCCTTTAGCGACCACTTGTGTATAAAGACCACCGGACCACAAAGATCGTTTTTGCTGTCCCCAATAGTACCATTTGTATACAAATTAACCTATATATAAACACAAACTCCTTATAAAAACCAACTTTCTTGTGCCACTAAGGAGGTCGTTATATACTAAACCTAACCCGAACCCTGTACTATAGTGCGAGTACGTATTACAATTTCATAACTGATCTAAAACACTATACTAACTAGAAACGTCGAGGATTAATGTGCACGCGTGTGCACGTTTTTGTGGGCGTGTGCATTTGTGTTACAATTCAAATTGCAAATTATTGATTATCCAATATACTCATTCTAATTATAGCAAGAAAGATACTTCAACATTTAAACACATTTTTTTATTTAACATCAAAACTCATTCAATATCACCAACATTTATATTTCTTGTTTTCTATTTGCTCCGTTCCTTTCATTAGTTTCCAGAAAAGTCTGAACATTCTATTCCAAATGCATTTAGATTAGTATTAAGCTTGTCGAAATTGATGAATCTTTGAGTAAACATTTTAGTAGATGATGTAAATCCCCACACAAAAATTGGAAAATTCCACACACTCTGTCAAAATAATGACAAGCAAATGAATTCTCCCCCGGCTTGACATGTATGCCTCGGGCCTTTCACACTGTTTGTTTTAATTCTTCGTTCTATGAGTCTATTATGTAGATGGCAACGAAAATGCAATAATTATCCTAAATGTTTTCCCTATATAACGTACTAACGACGCAGTTCATGTTGTGAATGTCCTTTCAAACGTTTTCTTTCTGCTGAAAACATCTCAAGAAATTCTCTCGAGGACAGTATAAAAGCCATTTTCTCTTGATATTCTTTTTATCTGTTAAAGGGTCATTAAAAACGTTAATGTCGATATCATACATAGTTGCTGCATGAGAATCACGTAAATGTTTCTATCATAGTGGGATTTACTTTTTAAAAAGGTAAAAGAAAAAATAGAGTAGAGGGATTTTTTTTTTCTAATACCACTGCCTCATATCTATCTATCTATCTATCTATCTATCTATCTATCTATCTATCTATCTATCTATCTATCTATATATATATATATATATATATATATATATATATATATATATATATATATATATATATATATATATATATATATATATATATATCTATCATTTTTTCCTATCTATCTATATACAAATCTCAGATACCAAAGTATAAATCTTTAGTATGTCCAGGATATCAATACGAATTTGGTTACAATTGAACAAAGACGGATCTCTGGGAATCAAGAGGTGGGATCATGTGCCGTGGAGGAGTGCACATCCCCTGTTGACAGGTCACAACCACCATGATTCCATTATCAAATCCAAATGCAATAAGTGGTCTATCTATCTTCCCTCTGTCTGTAAATATATATTCTCTCTTTTTGGGATTCGAAAGTCTTTGTGTGTAGGGATTGTCTCAACCACTGGACGACGGATATCCAACAGTTTGGTTAGGTATATTATTACTTTGTATATAATTCACATCACAATAGGTTATTTTTTCTAGAATACGTAATTAAAGAATCAGCGGTGGAAGAAATCCCACATCGACTTTTTGCTGAAGCATCCCCCTTAAGGAGATGACTTGACACCCGGGACTCCCCTCTTTCCGGTTGGTATATAGGCCAGAATAGGGTTAGCACTTTAATTGTACATAATATAGTTATGACTTTTATTTCATATAGGTTAGTCTTTTTTGCCCAAGCACCACCCTTATGGTGATGTCTTAGCAACCGGGATACCTCTCTGTCTAGCGTTATATAGGTCAGATTAGGACATTATATGTATGGGTTATTGTATTTTATCTTAAAACAAATAATAAAAAAAAAAAATTAAAAAACACAAGAGAACAAAGACTACTTCCTTCTCATAACACCAGTCCCCAAATTCCCTTGTAGCAAAGTACCACACCTAGCCTGAACCACACACAATATACCTATTTTGGCCCTGCATTAAGCGGATTAGCACCGTTCCCCTAAATAAGCTTTAGGCTCCCAGAATACTTCTCAAAGTAACACAAAATACATTTTCACCTAATTAAACATGTATTAGCATTTAACTGCCCTTAATTTTGGGTAAATGCGCACTCTTCTGCTTACCTCGTATAGGTATTCAGACGTGCGAGTCTGGACAACTCCACGTTAAACACTTTGCTATATCATTCGGCTAATGCACTTCTTCTATCTGTTTGGCAATTCTCTATAAATAAATATCTTATTTAGACTGTGCATCAAAAATGTGTGGCCTTGAATCTTCTAAATTCAAGCCGTTGTGACTTTGCTGCTGTGCCTTACTCCCCACCTCGGACCCGGGGTCTCTACATACATCGAACCAGAGCCACAATATACATAAGAACCGGCCGGTGATCTGCCAGAAGGCCTCTCCCATCCGGGAAAAGAAGGCCGACCAACCCAGGGACCCAAAATCCACCAACGCCACCACCAGATCCACCGCTCAAGCCTACTCCGTAGGGGCGACCACGTGTAACAACTTTCATGATGGTTCCGACGTCAGCTGTTAACCTATACACATGTACAACCAGAGGGTAATTTCTAACCAGACATGGCATGACGCATTCCGAAGTGAAGCAGCATGTACAGTTGGTATCAGAATGAAGAACAATTGCAAACAGGGTGTGATCAGGTGTCCGAAAGGAGTCAGCTTCCCAAATAAGCATGCTATATCCGTCATAAATGCTACATGGAAACCCCTCGAGGTCGGTGAAAAGGCCAAACTCGGTGAAAGGCAGTCACTATATATGATATAGTCGTTCCCCATAATACATTCGTGAGACTTTATATTGTTTAGCAAGATTCCCCTATCGACCATAAAACTTCCTTAGTGACGATTTCAAGCGTTCAACGACGTATCCTCGTATAAATAGTTTATTGGTGAGTCGTCTAGCTTTTATACTAGAAGAATGCCGCATGGAATAACGCATAAATTGTAAAATGAAAACGCAGTAGGCAGGAGAAAACGAAACACTACTTTTAAGGAACGGGAAGATCGTGATATTTAAACACACCTACACATCTATTCTGCATAGTCTCATTGCGATGTAATTGTAAACGTCATTTTTGTTTTTATGCAACAATCTACAATTCCCAGTTATTTCTTACTTTGTTTCTTAATTTGTGTGTATTTGACAAGACTCACTGTGGTGGGGATAGTTTGCAGGGCTGGTGGTGTTGATAGTTCGCAGGGCTGGTGGTGGTGATAGTTTGCAGGGCTGGTGATTCCTCCATATCGGCTGAATGAAACTCTGTACTTCCTTGAGATCCGTATCTATACGATATACGCCATATATATGCATATAGTCATTTGAATTCCTCTCTAGGGTCTGTGCTTTTCTATTTTCGGTATAATGGCTTCTCCGTTTGCAATAACTCTGTTTTACTCTGTTTCACTTAATAAAATTTTGAGTTGCCTGTTCAATAGCAATTGTTAAGACGTCTGTGTCATCTGTGTCCACACTTATTTCGTTCGGATTCGACTGTGGACAAACATCGGGTATGACCAGTCAACAGGGGATGCTTACTCCTCCATGGCAACCGGTTCCACCTCTTGATTTCATCTTTATTCAACTTTTACCAGATTTATATATATATCCTAGACATCCTGACAATTAATAATTTGGTATTAGATATTTTTTTTTTGTTAATGTTAAAATAATCAGCTGTGGTTTTTTTATTGTAGACTTTTTCTTAAAAATATTACATGTGAATGAAATTAAAATTGAAAAAAAATGTAAGGAAATTACATTTTCAATTGTGAATAATTAGAATATACTGGATTATTGAAATACGCTTATGTCATGATAACTCGATAAATCCGCAGAAACAAAAACAAAATGAAACTGTAAATATCTTAACGAAGTGAGGAATGATAAACCTTGGATTAGTAATGTATTACAAGTTATAAATAGAGAAAGGAACATGTCCAATGCGTATACATTATTTTAAATATTATAAACATAAATTATATTTTTTGCAAACGAGAGCCAAAACAAATGCCCAAGACTATGGTTTCTGTCTATAAAACTTCATTAGTTGAGCTGGAATTTAAATTCGATGAAGAGTTTTGAAACAGAAGTGGTAGCACACAGCGCAAAATATCAGCCTTAATGTATTCCTCCGCCATTGTAACTAGCAAAACTCTATAAAGAAATTGAAAGGGGCATTTTTTTCAAAGCATTTTCTTTCCTGTTTTACTATTTTGATTGATATACAAACAGAGATAAACACAGGCATAGAGTTTCTGAAATTCCTATATATTTTGTGAACATTGCTTGGGAAAACCTAGTTTGACTGTTACATCCACTTATAATATAAAAATTTCAGATACCAAAGTATAAATCAATAAAATGTCCAGGACATAGATACAAATCCAGTAAAAATGGAAAAACACTGACCCCTGGAAACCAAGAGGTGGGATCAGGTGCCATGGAGGAGTAAGCATCCCCTGTCGACCGGTCACACCCGCCGTAAGTCCACAGTCAAGTCCAATGAAACACGTGAGGAGTGTATCCCCGTCACAATTGGTACAGACGTCTCAACAACCGCCAACGAAAAGGCAACTAAACATTTCACTTAGCGAAACAGAGTAGTCGCAAACAAAACTATTATACCGACCATAAATTGATTAATTCAAACTTACCATTTGTATATGCATACCACTCTGGGCCTGAAATTATTTTTCACGCAATATATAGGGCTATAACTTTTATACTTGTATATACTCTTTTTTGTTATACATTAAGTTCAAGTAGTAAACGCAGAAATAACCGGAACAATGTTTTTGGTAAACACAGATAATGCTCCTTTAACGTTACTTTTGTGGAGACATAGCAGTCGGGTATAATCAATCATAATCAATCACACACTGAACTCTAAATGACCAATGCAGTGATTACATTGGACCATGGACATGTGGGTCAGAATGACAGATTTTACATAGGAAAACTACAAATATATATTGTATACGTAACGACATGACGCGTATAGATATAGAGCAGAATGATCTCTAATTAACCCAAAAGAAACTCAGGACATATCTTAATCCTTATGTCATCTCGACAAGTTGTCCAGATGCCATCTTCAAAATATGTGTTTACTCTTCGCCTTTTTAATTTTAAATAGTTTCGGGCCCCACCACACAACAATTATTCAGTTATATGGCTTCCTTCCGCAAGTAAACTGGCAAACTTTCTCACAAAACTCAGCTTTGGTTCCAGAGGGGTTCGACCCTGCGCTGAC